>JBBPUI010000600.1:0-18254 GCA_038094615.1 Heimioporus aff. retisporus
CGACATACGATGGTCAGAGGCGTCCAGGGCAGGAAAAGGAAACGCACGATGTGTCTGTCAGCGAAAAGTGTCGCTTGAACCCAGAGATTTGATGGCTGATGTACGACAAGAGCCACCTGGAGACAGCGGTCGATATCGTCTCCCCGCTGGACAAGCTGGTGCGTACCACAAGACAAGCGTGACGATCCTCACACCGTCATCTGTGAGCGTTCAATCAGCCACAACACCTCTAGTACTCACCAATCGGGTGCATACGACAGGATGAACTGGTAGAGACTCGGCCCCGTCCTGTGGAAGGTGTGCATGGTAAAGTGGGAAGCGAGCGCTTGACAAGTCACCGTGGGCACTGATATTTCCGGGAGTATTCAATGCCCACGGTGCCGCACGCTATCAAAACGATCATCTATTTACGACAATATTGCATATTGACTGGCGTCTGCAACGCACACTTGATCGTCAGCGAGTTCTCTCGGCTGATCAAACATAGACACTTACTCTATCTGTGAAGTTGATGCTTCGTTCGGAAACCCTCTTGAAGCGTTTCGTTCGCTGCAAAAAGCAGTTACACAAGTTACAGCTCATGATGCATTGACTTTGCATTAATGGTACGCTCATCTAATATATCAAGCAGCGGCTCTCGCATGATCGTCCCCCGCGTCATCGCACCCATCGTGGAAGGTGATTATACGAACAATCAATCAGACTTCGATTGCAGATCGTTGGCCTTGCTCTGCACCAGGACCCTGAACACTCGGATGTGACCTGCGGCCGATGATCCGAGTGAACGATTATTCGTACAGTACTCCCATGGAGCTTTCCACGTATTCAAACCGGCCGAATAGCACGCGACTCTAGCTAGCGAACTTGGCTGGCCGGCATGGGTGAAATCGCGCCAGGGTCCATTGGATGACACGTTGCAACTCTCCGTTTCCACCCAAAGGACAGTTTAGAGAATGCTTTCCACAGACTACATCCCACCCCCATCAAAACTCCTTAGGCGTGATCGCTGCGGACCCTCCATTCGCAAGTATCAGACACCGTTGAAAGGGCCACTTTACCCTAACATTGGCCCTCGGTTCCCCCAAAGTTCGACCGACCCGAAGGAACAAATTAGTACGTACTCGTGCATTCTTATGTAAATCGAAAAAGGCTTCGAAGTTACTCCAATCTGGCGCTGATTCAGGCATGTAATAACGCGGTATATATACTACCATGGGCGGCAACCCAGTGCCCATGACTATGAGCTTGACCCTACAATCCGAGTACAAGGTGCGTCGTGCGACCCATGTGGCGTAGACCCTCAGCCAACGCGACAGAACGTAGTTGAATGACGGGCACGACATCCCTGTCTTGGGTTTCGGTGCGTTCAACAAAGGGAAGTGAGACGGTCGTCTTGGTCGATTCATCCGTCCTGACAGGCACCTACAAAATGAGTAACGACGACGCCTACAAAGCCGTGCACCGTGCACTCGAGGTCGGTCCCCTCCCGACCATGTACGACCCACGTTGACTGACTCATAACCCCAGGCAGGCTACCGGCATATCGTATGTGGCTCCGTCCTAGCTTCCCCGCTGTCGTGCCAATTCTTCCATAGGACTCGGCGGAGGGGTATGGCAACGAGGAGGGGTGCGGGCGTGCCATCCGCGAGTTTGTGTGCGACCGCGGGCTCCAGCGGTCCGACGTTTTCTTCACCTCCAAGCTCAAAGTCAACGACGGACGAGCCAACGCGGCCAGATCGATCGACAGGTCCCTCCGAGCGTGCGGTCTGGGGTACATCGACCTCTACCTCGTCCACAGCCCAATCGGGGGTCCACAGATGCGTCGCGAGAGCTGGGAAGCCCTCGTTCAAGCGCGGGACGAGGGCAAGTTGAGGAGCATAGGGATAAGCAATTTTGGCGTGCGACACATGGGTGCGCTTCTGGACGAAGGTTTACCAACCCCCGCAGTGAACCAGGTGCGCTCGTGCGAGGGAGGTGGTCATACGGAACTCAACCAACGACAGATCGATCTCCATCCGTTCAATACCCAAACGGCCATCGTCGACTATTGCACCCAACGTGGCATTCTGCTCGAAGCTGGCGCTCCGCTCGTTGAAGCGATGCGTTTCAACCATCCCGTTTTGGCGATGCTTGCCAACAAATATAAAAAACAACCTGCGCAGATACTGTTGAGATATTCACTGCAAAAGGTATGTCACAGTGTCTACCGTTTGCCATCGTTTGCCATCGTTTTACGCGGTCTTGTAGGGATTTGTTCCCATTCCCAAATCGACACATTCAGCATGGATCATTTCCAACACCCATATATACGATTTCCAGCTGGAAAGAGCAGAAGTGGAGGGTTTGGACTCCTTGAACGAGGGTGAGTGAAGACGACAAATCCTTTTATTGCCCAGACGCGCCTAATGATGTCTATGTAGGCCTTGTGGTCGACTGGGATCCAACAGACTGTCCCTGAGGCTCGCACGGTGTGCATAACGTGATCTGATGTTGCTCCGTTTGTCTCATGGTAGAAACCTAGCCTTGTCTAAAGAAGGTTTTCGACTCGCGGATCAGTTTCTAACTTGGCGAGCGACCGAATAAGTCTGCATTTCCGAGTGCATTATACCGATCACTTGCTGGCAAGCAACTCGTAAGCTTCTCGCCGTTTCATCGGTAGACTTGCCAAGCATACCCATTGTGATCAGCTCTGTCATGATCGTGCCCGCAAAAACGTTGGTCCCATTACGGGGCCGTTCGCCTAAATTATTACGGGAATAAGCTTTCTGCAAGAGTGCAGGGGTCGCACACCCTGCCGATCGACCTAATATAATCTAAAGCCTAACCCCTTTTCTTTTCTTACTTCACCGATCATGTTTGCATGAGTCATAAACAGTAACTTTCACTGAACTGCTTCCCATCTTCCGCATAAACATTATAAGTCTCATCTTGTTGTAGCTATCAAGGAGCGATCCATGTGTATTTCCACATTCCACCATCGCTCTCCGCTCCTCTCGAAGGAACGAAAAGCCGTTCTATCGATCAACACTACTGACGACTCCGATTTGCTTGCCTAATCATCACTCTGGCAGACACCTTGCCCGTCCAGATTCAGCTCGTTAAGCTTGTCTCGCACACTCGCTCACATTTTCCGGGACGCCGCGAAAGCTAAATTTGAATGATGGAGTGTGTTCTCTGTGAGACAAGAACCAGACAGATTCGGAGAAGCGAGAGACTTACCAAAGGGATAATTCTGTAAGCAAGCAAAGAGTCGTTATCGATCGCGATCGGTGCGATATCGATATCTTTTCGTTCGTCCGATAGGAGCAGAGAGCGATGGTAGAATGGGGTAATACGAGAGGATTCCTTATTGATAGCTACAGTACGATGATGCGCCTTTATATATGTGGAAAATGGGAAGTGGCTCAATGAACTACTATGACGGAATTACAGTAATAAGATAGAAAAGGAACAAAGAAGGAAAGGAAAAGAAAGAAACTGAAAGTTTCCCTAGAGACGACGGCACCCCTGTCAGTCGGATAAGGACATCGGTTCGGAGGTAGCCTGCGCAATGTGGCTTCCTTACAGGCCTGTCCTTGCCTCATGGCACCGCATACCACCACAGCGTGGTTACGCCAACGGGGAACGTGTACGTCGCCTAACCATCCCGTTTAGCATCACCACACCAACGCCGGTGCCACACGCACCTGCATACCCCGAAACTCGATCGTCGCCGTCACGGCCTGCGGGGTCCACGTCGAAGGCTCCCCATCGTTCCTGTTCGATATCAGCATCGACGCCAACCCAAGGAATGCGCCAGACGTACGCATTGAGCACGACGAGACTGTACCGGTCCCAGTCTGTCGACAATACCCGGCCGGTGACGTACGCCCCGACGACCAGCGTCGACGCGAGGCTCCCACCCACGCTCACGCCGATCCGCTGGCCCCACGGCCCACCGCTATCGCGGGGCAGAATCGCCTTAGAGGCCTGCGCCATCGCGAAGAATTCTTGGTTGACGCTCCAGGTGCCGTCGCTGTTGATCTGCACAACGCCTCGGCACCCGCCACCGCAACTGTTGGATCCAGGTAGCTCGGGGCTGCCCGTGCTGTCGAGCGCGAGGTTCCACATGAGCCCCGCAGAGGAGCCGTAGTTGACGCTGCCGACGAAACTGGAAGAATATCTCGGCGTGAGTCGAATGCACAAATTGTGTCAGACGTACAGATTCGTCATATACCACTTGGGTGCCACGTTAGCCTTCTTCCATATGTGCTCGATCGCGCCGGAACGTACCTTAATATCACTCCACCAATCGGAACCTATTGTGCCTGTGCACTCCGTAAAGAATACTTCCTAGAGTCAAACTCGGCAGTGAATTTCGTGATGATCCAATGCGATCATACCTTGCTAGGGTACTGCGATGTAAAGAGTGCTTGATCACTGACGACCCCCGCGTAGCAGTGGAAAGAAACCCCGTCGAACACGCTCCCTGCTTGCTGCATCTACAATACTTCATCAGCCTCCCATGCATACCAAGAATCAATCACGAACGAGTTGGACAGGGTAATTTGCAGCATCAGACCAGTTGTGTTCATATCCGACGATCTTGGTGCCTGAAAAGCCGTTTGAATCCATCAAGCTTCGCAAGGCGATCCCGATTTGGGCTTCCACGGAGACTGGCATGCTACACGAGGGATAAGTCGAATCGCTGTTTTCAGGCTCATTCTGTCAGAGACGTCGTGTCAGTCTAACTGGCCCGATAGGACACAATTATGTCACCCGTTACCTGAATTCCGATTGCATAGACCGGTATCCCTTCGCTCGAAAAACCTTGAAGGCTCTTCAAGAGGTAGTTTGCCACTTGGGTGATGTCGACATTTGTATCTGACAGATCGGTTCGAGATACGCACTGATAGCGATGTACGCCGTATTCAGCGAACCACCATCCATGGTTCCGCTCTTCATCCACCCAGGCTAATCAGGATCAGAACACGACCCACGTGTACCCCCGAATACGGTATGTCGTACTCACAGGTGACCATGGAAGGACGTGAACTCTCAGCAATTCGTTGATCGACAGAATGTCTCTGAGAGTGGCAAACACGGCGCTCGGTGCAGCCCCGACATTGAACTGGACGAGGTTGACATCGTCATTGGTGTCGTCATAGCTATACGCTTTCCAAAGCCCGATGTTAACAACATTCGCAGGTGTTAGATGTCAGACGTACTGTTCGCGGAAAAATCGGTGGCGCCGAGGGGGACACGAATGTACGAGAAGCCGGCAGAGTTGGATCCATCGGTGACTGCAACCATCGTATGTTTCAGGGGACCTGGCCGTGCACGAGCCTCGCTTGATGTGTACTCACTGTTGAATAAATAATCCAGCAATTGCCAATAGCTGGTTGGGTTCTGGGACTGGAAAAAGCCTTGGTTCAGTCGCAAAGTCGATATACGCTCTCTTCTGCTTACTTTGAGGGTGCTCAAAAGAGATGCAGACGAGTCGGCTGTTCCAAGGGTCAATCTCTGGTATCACTAGCCTACGATGCACACCTACTCAACGAAGCACCGAAGCCGTACATGTTCTGGTAAACAGTCGAGTCGTCGACGACAATGTCAGCACTTCCGACAGGACCAGGGGTTACGAAATTGATTGGATCGGGCGTAGGTTGAAAATACGTGAAGAGCATCTGCCTGTCCCACGTCGTTTGCCACTGTAAAGGGATAAGGACACGCGCAAACGAGCACAGGGGCCGTTGTGTACGTACGATGTCCCATATCTGCTGGGACGTCACCATGCTCAACGTCCCGAGCCAAATGATTACTGATGCCAAGCGCATGTTTATGAGCTCGAAATGAGGAAAGCCAGAGAAGGAATGGCGTACGGAAGCAGCTCGTGGACCATTAAATCGAAAAATCGACCCAGAAGGCAGTATAGTGATCTGCAGGGCTTCTGACGAGAGGAATGCATCCACACCGCCTGAACAGGATGTCACTGAGTGCATAATGAAGCACTGGCTATGTATTTCATGGACACATGAAACTCTGTGAAGGACATGAATGGAGATGGACGTTGACATGAGCTTACCAGCAGAGGATGAACGCCGAATCCTGCGGGCATATTATGGCACCTAAATAAGCCAGAAAAGGTGAGTAGTATATATTGGCGGAATTGGTAATGGCCACGCCACGCGTTGGAGCTGCGGCACATGGGTGTGTTATCCAAAGCGGCAGGTTCGGTCATAGTGCCACAAGCGACTGCTATCTAACAAAACAGTTCACGAGGGTTCTCTTGCGGTTTCCGTGTCGTTGTTGGAGAGGGTGACGCCACATTCTCCAGTGGGGACGCAGCATATCCCCCACCAGGCGGTGGTGACGCTACGCTCCCTAGCCTACCGGATCCACTCACATCCTCCCCGCCGCTCGCGCTCATCCCCCCAAAACGTCAAATCGTCCAGCGGATCCGTGTGCGCCCCGGATGGGAGATTCGCAGCAGCAGGCGACGAAGGGAGGATCTGTGTTGCCGCAAGACCCGACGGTTGCCCGTCCTGTGCAGGTGCATCATCGAGACTCGGAATCGAGCAGGCCGTCGGCTTGCTTGCCTACCACGACCCTTTGGGGGGATTTTTACTCCGTAAAGCGATCATCAGACGACCCGTAGCCTATATACAGCCAGGAAATGCGAAATGAAAAAAAAGGAAGTTAATTTTGGACCTTTGCATTAGACCGTGTCTGCGCCTATCCGACCACAGCCGAACTTGCCGGCCATGTCAAACGCTCGCCGACGATGAGACTTCTTTCGAGAGCTCTTCCAATAACGCGGGTGGTACCGTCGTCCGCGGGATAGATATCGGGGGGACTGAGAGCTAGGACAACGACCATCCAACTAGCAACATCAGGAGGGACTAGCCGATTGGATGCCTCTGTGAGTAGCTTTTCGTTATGTAACTCATTTTTAAGCGTTGAGTCATTTCCGACGGTTTGCAGACGGGCCGCGGTTGACAGAGACGCCATGCTTCACGTCCTTGTGCCGACAGCGATTTTATTGGTCGTAGCCAAACATGCATAGTCTTGGATGAGCCCCGCGTAATGCTCAAACACCTCAGTCAACAACTCTGCCTCGCGACGGCCTCAATGGCGATGTATACCCTGTACGCGATCAACGCTGGCCACTGTTACCCTGCCTGGCAGCCACCCCCACTCTAGTGAAAGTTTAGGGCCTTAGGTTGGCACAGAGGACATGGTGGCAGAGGATGAGAAGCAATTATTATTAAGCTTAACTCATACTACCAGATATTCTACTGAGTGTGAAATATCTGGCTTAGCTAATACTTGGCTGAATGTAGCTTGGTAAATGTAGCATCTCCAACAAACTTTCTTCACTTAGTCATAGTTGTTCCATAACCTTCTATGGCTTTCCATTGCACAGTATATAAGCCTAGGCACTTCATCCCTTGTACTTCAGCTTAGTCCTGCTCAATTCTACCTTGTCCCCTTCACTCCCCTCATTGTAACTTGCTGCTACCTCTTCAGTAGGCAGACTCACCTTCAAACCACCTGCTATACATCCTAGCAGGAAAAACCCTTGACCCTGTGTGGCAAGTCCTTGTCCCCGCCTCGAACCTTTGACCCTATGTTTTAGTTCTTTGAGCCTATGCTTGTTCCTACCTGGACCAAGTGTAATAGTACCCTGCAACATAACCTATGTGTTGAGAAAGGATTAGTACACAATGCAAAGGTCCACATCACCACTATCCACCACTGATTCATTGAAGTGCAGTTCCCTGACTGACCTGACATTGCATGCATACCAAGAATATCTTTTCAATTCACTCCTGCTGGTTCTAACTGGACTGTGACTCAAAGGCAGTTCCCCTTGCAACCTGCCTATGCTGCCACTTTCAATAGCTGTCAAGGACTCACACTTGATTGCAGTGTTGCTGATCTTTGAACTGACCCTTTTGCACATGGACAGCTGTACACTGCATTATCCAGAGTTCACTGAAAAGATGATGTATTGATAGTTTTCTCACCAACAAATGATGAGCAGTCATCAGTGAATGTAGTTTGCTCCTCTCTATTGTTAACCTAGATCCAATCAGAATGCTTGTATGTAAGAATAAGATTGTCAGCACTATTCTCCAACCTTTCATACTTGGGTATTTTGCTGCCAAGGACTCCCACCCAACACTCCAGCAAGGCAAGTCATCCTGCCCAAAACTACAAAAAAAGTCTCTCTATTTTGGAGATGAAGAAATGTACAGACTACTACCGCTACATCAACTCAAATCGCCCACCGCCGCGGACTCGAGCAAGGACCGGGCCTGGTCCCGTCGTGACTTGGGGCCACTGACGACCAAGTCCGCTTGTCGTCTGCACCGCGTCAATCCCACAAACGAACACGCGAACACGGACTCACAATCGCATGCGTAACAGCTTACGGTTTTTGCTCCGAATATCCGAGGCGACCTTGATCGCGCGTTCAAACAGCTCCACACGGTGGTCCGTCTTGGTAGATTTTAAAATCTAGAGAGAGAGTTGAGCCGTGTGCAACGTGCTTGTCCTGGGTGTCACCTTGTTCCAGCTGTCAACGCGTGCCTGGATCTGGTCGGCCTGAATAAGCGCAACGACCTCACGCTCGACCTCATCGATGGACCAGCCAAATGCGGCTGCCATCCGATCCAACCGGATGGTCTCAAACGGCTGAAAGTAGAGCACGATTGCCGTCTGGCGCACGTGTTGGGTCACGTCGTTGACGTGCGGGCCAAGGTGAATGTCGATGTAATGCCTCGTCTGCGCCAGGGTCACTGGTTGTCCTGAAATGATATAAACAACCTACCGAGTACTTGGACAGAATCTCGAGCGTCGTTTTGAAATCACTGACCATGTACGCCTGGATGAGGTCGCGCACATAAGGCTCCTGTTCGATGTAGGCCGAAAAGACGGGGTTGCGGAGCAGCTGGGATTTGACGGCCGCACGCGAGAAACTGGCGAGAGCGCAAAGGGTGCCGTAGATGGCAATGTCCCCCAGCGCGACGAGCTGTGTGGTGTAAAATCACGTACGCGGATAGACAAGTGACAGACCTTTCCGATCCAGTCCCCGAGCTGGGCGGGGGGACCAAGGCGCAAGAAGAGGGTGGCCGCTTTTTCGTAGTTGCCCTGTCCGAGGTGGGAGAGAGCCATGGCAAAGTCGAGCTTGGACTGGACCTGCTCGCGCTCGGGGCTCGTCTTCTTGGGCGTCTCGGTGGTGGCGGACGCGGCGCTCTCGAGGGCCGTGTCGGCTTTGTACACGTACGAAGCGATGTGCGCATAGTTGCGCTGCTCGATGACGAGCTGGAAAGGGATCAGTCGCGCGGACAGTGACGAGCGCGCGGGCAGGACGCACCTCGAGCACGGCGAGACACATATCGAACACGTGCTGGCTCGTGGAGCAAAACTCACGGGACTTTGTGAGGTGCTTGAGCGCGCCGGAAACGTCGCCCGTCGCGCGGTAGTGTTCCCCGAGATCGCGGTGCGCCATCTGATCGCGCGGGTCACGGCGTGTCGCATACACGCAGAGCAGAAGCGAGAGAACACGTACCCGGATGCTCTCTTTGATCATGTTGTTGGTGTACGTCTTGAGCTCGACCTCGAGCTTGGTGCGCTCCGCGGCGTTGGAGCGGGAGACATGCTCGACCCATGCGGGGTCGACCTGGGCGACGTCGGCAGCGGGGGGGAGGGACTGGCCTTCGGTGCTGGCGGCGGCGGCGTAGGCTGCAAGGGCGGCCTGTACGAGCGCGGGGTCGCGGAGGCGGTGTATCTGGGCGAGGGCGAGCGTGAGCGCGTGCGGAGCGATGGATGGGCACGTGACGATGATGTAGAGCAGTCGGTCGACGGCGGTGCGAGCTTGGGGTGGGTAGTGTCAGTGGCTGTGCAATTCAGCGAAAGGGGGAACTTGCCAGTGTAATTGGCGATGTAGGCGTCGAGATCGAAGGGGTGGGCGTCGTCGACGGGCCGCGCGGGCCGTCTGCGTGGTGGTGGTGGATGCATCTCTGCATCGATCGGGTCAACGTCCATCATGTTGGCGAGAGTCAGAGAGACTAGATCTATTTACGTAACAATATTGGATGTCGGAGACCCAAACCTGACGAGGTCCTCGAATCATGTGACGAGTGTTCCGAGCGCCATCCATGACATGGGGCACTTGGCACAGTTGGTAGCGCGCACGCTTCGCACTGAAGATTGCGTGAGGTCGTGGGTTCGACTCCCACAGTGTCCACAACTTTTTGGCTCTGCGGACTTCAGCTGCGTGATCCATGGTGTATTACCGTTGTACTTATCGGGAGTGTAGTTTTCGCGCGGAACCGAAGCTGGATCCGGTCGTGCAGGTGCAGCGATCACCCCCCGGACCTCTTCCTTCACATTTCACGCACACGGCACATAATGATAAACTTGATGTCCATTGCAAAAAGAAACCTGTATGTATACATTACAGTGTTGATCAAAATGAGTGTATGCGTGACGAGTGAGTTACTACAAACAGAATGAGTGTGGTCAGTGGGTTAGGTGTCGTCTCCGGTAAGTGATGTTATAAATTTATGAAATGAAAAGAAAAGAAAAAAAAGGGAAAAAAGGGAAAAAGGCGACTAGGGCGAACGGTCGAAAATAGGGAAGAACCGCGTGTCGGACGAAATTGGGAGTCGCGTGCAGCGAGGTATCCAAGAAAAGAAAAAGAAAGAGAGAGAGATAGGGTGCGCAAGAAAAACAACCAAGATGAAGATGAATCGTGAGCATCGTTCAATAGCATCCAATGTGTTTTTAACAAAAAATCGCAGGAGGGTTGCACTCAACCAAGCCACTCCCCCCCGCTCGCCAGTTTGGCAAACAAGCCTTTGCGCTCCAAGAGCGCCTCGTACCGTCCCTCCTCGACGACCCGACCCTCCTCCATCACCACCACCCGATCGCACGCCCGCATGACCTCGGTCTTGTGGGTCACCATCACCACTGTCTTCCGACTCCCCCCCGCCGCGTTCCGGATCGTCTCGACGACCGCCGCCTGGTTCGCGCCGTCCAGCGCGGACGTGCACTCGTCCAGCACGAGCATCCGCGCCTCGCGCCGCGCCAGCGCCCGCGCGATCTGCAGCCGCTGCGCCTGCCCGCCAGACACCAGCACCGCGTTCTCGCCCACCCGCGTCTCGTACCCCTGCGGCAGCCCGACCACGAAGTCGTGCACGTGCGCCGCTCTGGCCGCCGCTTCGACCTCGTCCGCGGTGAGCCCGCCTTCTTGTCCGTACGCGACGTTCTCCCGGATCGTCCCTTCGAGCAGGTTGGGGGTCTGGCTCACGACCGCGACGTGCGCCCGCAGGTGCCGCACGTCCATCGATCGCAACGCACAGCCTCCCATCGAGATCGTCCCCGCGCTCGGTTCGTACAATCGCTGCAAGAGTGCCGCCACGGTCGACTTGCCACACCCGGACGCGCCGACGAGCGCGACGCACTCGCCCTCCTTGACGCGGATCGACACGTCCGTGAGGACTTGCACGTCTGGCTGAGTCGGGTACGCGAAGGACACCTTATCCAACACAAGATCCCCTTCGATCGTCGGCTTCAGGATGCCCTCTGACTCGCTTGTTCCATCTGTCGTGAGCGTCACGAATTGCATCAGATCGGTTGTCGCTTGTACGGTCTTTGCGATCCGTTGGGTAAACGCCGTGAGCTGGCTCCCGAGCGTGACCGTAAAGACAACGAGGTTGAGAACTTGGATCATCTGGAGGTAGGTATATGTCCCGTTGGCGATGAGAACGGCGCCGACATAGAAAAGAAGAGCCTCGGCGAGGTAGATGAGTGCGGACGCGACACCGAACGAACATCCTTCGACGAACGCGCCACGAACGCCGGTAGACAGGCAGAGCGATGTGGCCTTGTCAAACTGCGATTGTAAGACCTTTTCGAGGGACATTGCACGGATGCTGCGGATATTGAGAATCGTCTAGAGTGGGGTGGGTTGAGTTACCGAAGCATGCATTGACACGGGAAAAAACATACCTCGTAGTAGACTCTCGCGACCTCTTCGCGGGCACGCTTGTTCCTAACCTCGCACTTCGCGACCAGCCCCGCCTGAAGTGCCATGACACCGACAAAGACAGGTCCGATCGCAATGCCCACGAGGGTCAGCTGCCACCCCCACACCATAGCCCACACCAGTCCCAAACCCATCATGGCGACAACGACCAACGATTGGCCCATGACGAGCGCCACGAGCGTCCGCGCGTCATCGGCATCCTTGATGAGCCTTTGTGCAAGCGAAGCAGGCGAGTGCGCGGGCAGATCAAACCATGCCTTGTCCTGCGCGAGAACGCGCGAAAATGCCGTGTTGCGCAAACGAGTGACCCAGCGGTTGGCGGACGTTTCCATTAAGAAGAACTTGAGGCCCATGAGGAAACCGTCAACGGCGGCCATGCCGAGGACGAGACCAGCATACGAGTTGATACTAGCCGCGCCGGGGTTTGCAGAGATCTGGAACATGAGACGGGAAAGCAAAAACGAGAAGATGGGGGTCATGGCACCGCTGAGCAAGCAAGCGATGAGACCAAGAAAGAGAATCTGCTTCGAGGGAATTGTCGGGTATATGCGTCGTAGCGTCGCGATCAGGCCGGGCGCAACCTGTGGTTCCAAGGTCGACGTTGCATTTGACTGTGATGCCGTAGCACCCGAGACAACTTGGATGGCCATTGGTGCTCTTCTTACACCCTTGTGGCGTCTTTGAGCAGCCCGCTCCGCGCTCCGTTTCAAATTGATCTTTTCGCTTTCAAACTCTTCGTCATCCGTAACCATCGGTGGAGGTGGCGGTGGAGGAAAGGGGGAAGTGAAGGAAGGTGTCGTGGGAGTGAACTGCAGACTTTTATGGCGGCCATCGTAGACGCGCTGCGGAATAGTCAGAGTAGGCGTCAGGATGGACACACTCGAAGGCCGTCTGGGTCGCCCGGAAGCACCGCCCTCGAACTCGGTCGCCTGATTTAGCGTTGCAGGCGTCGTAATAGGAAGAGGAGGGAGCGGGCTCCGAGCATTCGCATCGACAGGCTTCGTCAACTCGCTGACCACATCAAACATCCACCCTCCAATCACAGTCGTCACGGGACGAACGCCGGTAAGCGTCGGCGCGAGGCTGTAGTGCTTGTCCTTGGCCTGTCGCGTGTCTCGCACTTCTTCATCTTGAGAAGCGAGGATCTCTGCGACCTCTTCATAGATGGGCGGGTGCTCATCCTCGCTGTTATTCTCGGGGCTACCGCATTCCTGCATCATCCGATGCCATTCGCCATCCACTTTTTCCAGGTCAGCGCGAAATCCTTGTTCCGCAACACGACCCTCGTGCATCACATACACAAAGTCGTCGGGTTTGATGCACAAAAGATCGTGCGTAATGATGATGGTCGTCTTCTTGACGCGTGAACGCCACGCTCGGATCGCTGCCGTTGTCAAATGTCGCGTCGGAGGGTCCAAAGCGGACGTAGACTCGTCTATATGAACATACCCCGTGAGTTGACATCACTCTACGCGACCCAGAAAAACCCTACCGAGAATCAACACTTCGGGATCGCGTACTCGCGCCCTCGCGAGCGCCAGTCGTTGCCTCATACCGCCACTCAACACGACCCCACCTTCGGCGTCACCATTCTCGCCGCTTCCAGCCAGCACGGTTTCATACCCCGCCTCGAGCCCGGAAATCCAACCTTCGAGCATCGCAAGCCGACATGCTTCCTCTACTTCAGATCGCGTCACGTCTTCGACGCGCCGACCGCTTCCGACGGCGCCGAGAGCGACGTTCCAGTGAATAGAACCCCGAAAGACTTGTGCACCAACGCCGGCTGAGCCTTGTGTGACGCCCGCGACGTGCTGTCGAACCCAACTCGCGTCGAGGTATCGCAAATCCTGTTCGTCGAGAAGAACTTCACCCTTGCCGAGGGCCGGGGTATAGTAACCGAGAAGGATGGAACCGATCGTAGATTTACCGCATCCCGAAGGACCGACGACAAACGTCGTCTCGCTCGAAGGAAAGTACATATCCACGTCGCGCAAGACAGGCACGGTCGGACGTGTAGGATAGGAAAACGTAAGGTTGGTGAGGGCAAAGTCGCCAAGGAAGCCGCGTGGCATGATCCGCCGAAGGGAGCGCAGTTTTTGGTGCTTGTTGACGAGCACTGCAGGGTCACGTTGGGAGGTAGCAATAACAGTCGCAAGTTCCGCAGCAGCTGCCTTGCCTTTGGCCAACACGACCAGGAGCGGGACCGTCATCTGGAGGTTACTGGTGGCGATTAAACACGCCCAGAAGACGCTCATGACGGCGCCGGGTTGAGTCTTGCCTTGGAGCACCAGGTGCGCACCGAACCAGAATCCCTGGACGAACATGGCCATAGTGACAAACTGACTTGTACCACCTGCGACGCCCCAAATGGCACCGAGAGATTGGACGGCCACGGGAAGACGGGTGAAAAGAGAATGCTCATAAGAAGCGGCATTTGCAGCCTTGACCGCGCCGATATTTGTCACGACACGGGTGACAAGAGAAGCCGCACGAGCAATGAGTGTTTGTTCCTGCATTAGACGAGGAGATGCAAAATATTGGGAGAAACCTTGGATGAGAATAAGAAAGGGAACGGCAGAGAGAATGACGAGTGCCAAGAGTGGTGACCAGATGAATGCAAGTACAAGAGCGGTTAATGTGGTAGTTAAATATTGAATGAGTTGGCCTGTCGCAAGGGAAGACGCAGCGCGTACGTCGTCGGTTCCGCTGACAAACGAATGAGTAAGCCAACAAGAGGAGAAACAAAGAGGACCTGCCGAGCGAACTTGGCCATGAGGCCGCCAGCGCCAATGGGAGCACCGTCGCCACCCATGTCCTGCACGTTGGTGGGATCGTCGCTTCCCATCTGTCTATCGAACCATTCCATTTGATTGTGTACGACGGCGTGATACACTTTTCTTCGGAGCTCAATGACGTTCCACTCTCCGACGGATATCCATAGGCTGCTGGTGACACTGCTCATGATCAGTGCGCCAACGCCGATTGCGACGAGCTCAAGTGCAGCGAAACCGACACCATGGAGCAGGGCATCCTTGGCTGCTTGGGATGGATGTGGAGAGAGCGGGAACGCGGCAAATGTGTTGAAGGACTGTCCGACGATGTAAGTCATGTAAGGCGCGATGCCACCCGCCGCGACGGAAGACGCGATGGCTGGAATGAGCAACACAAGCTTTCGCCGAGGAGTGAGGAAAGAGAAGAGGAGTTTAAAGGATGGTGCGGGGGGAGGAGGAGGTATCTCGTGGACAGATGTGGTCGGAGAAGAGGGTGCACCCAGGTCATGTTTCCTAATATCTACAGAAGATTGAGTGGACGTTCGCACCGACAGTGGCGAGACTGAGCGGGTTGATGGGTCGTGGTTGCTCATCGCTGTCGCGGACGACGATGAAGCAGGCGAAGAAACAGAGACGTGAGTGGAAAAGCGCAGAGGGAGATAAAAACCCGAATGGCCATGTTTTTTTATTCTCTCTGAATGGCTTGCACTCGCTATTGTCTTTGTCGTTTTTGTTCTCCGCCACGTGCATTGAAAGACAATAAGATCTTTGATTAGATAATACCCACCGAAAGGCACAAAGGTCCTGCATAACAAGCACAAACAACCACACTGTAGCAGACAAGTGAGGCGGTTGGCAGTCTGCCGCTGTGGGTACGATCCTCCACGCGTCACTGTCATCGTCGTTGGTGCTGGAGTCAAAGCGGAGCCTCTGCACAAGCTTGACACACTCAGTGTGTGACATGTGATACCACTTCGACTCTCATAACATCATGACTAGTGGCTTGGGAGGGCTCGGGTTGTTTTTAAACCAGGCTTGAACCCTCTTCAACAGCCCAGCCTGGCTGTTGTCCCCATAGACTGCAGTTTTGGTTTTGTTACGTTATATTATGTAAATGTGTGGATGTTCCGCCATAACTTCAAAAACTTAAGCTGATCCTGTACTAGCCTTACGAACACCAAACTGTAATCATACCCGCCATTTCTTGTGTACCCACATTACCATCCCTCTCGTCCATTCCCGCCTCTTCACTCTCGTCCTACACCCTATCCCCAAACCGAATCGTGCTCGCCATACCACAACACATACCCGACCCCAACCCAAGCGCCGTATCCACCTCCAATATTCCTCCTCTTAGTGCCCACAGGTATAGCTTGCGCAAATTCAAAATACACCGTGGCACCAGCGTAAACAACGTCACGCCCTGCGCGACCGCGGTCGGCACATGCACCTTGTCACTGAACGCGAGCAGCACATGGATCACTGCAAACGTCAACACAGTGTTGTGGTGAGTTTTTATTTATCATTTTTATTTTTGATGACGACGCCGGGAACGCACATCAGAAAGCAAGGTCACACCTTCCCACACGAGCCCCGTGACCTTGTACACGTCGGTCAACTCCCGGACGAATTGGATGGCGCCGAGCAAGAGCGTCAGTGCATCGAGCGTTGTCTCGGAAAGTTGGTCAGGTTGGCCCACACGCGGGCGATAGGTGACATCCGTCCGCGCGGGGCATGAGATCGAGCGCCTCCGTGGACGCTATAGGATACAAATGATGACATGCATCCGTACGGAACCGACGCTCGACTTGCCTGCCACGCCATTTGGATCGGTGGCTTTGATGCAAGAAACGAGAATGCGATCATCTCGATGGCAAGAATCATGAGGCTCACCCCGGGGAGGACCCTCGGCCGACCGTACAACGCCCATACGCGGAGGACCATGTACACTTTCTCCACTCACCTCATGACCGATCGCCACGAATACAACACAAAGTCTCACATTCGACGACGCAAATAGAAAATAATCTGAACCCACTCGTTGAGAAGGTAATGCGCTTCATTTTCTTTTTCCGTGACTTAGCCTTAAATATGCGCGCGCGCATTGACACCCTTAAGTTTAGACATCGCCGCCTCAGTCCCGCAAGTTTTGCCCCCACGAGCCGGCACGTGAGTACCTATCGCTGTCCGTGGCCAATCCACCTAGCTTATCATCGAGCAGCGCAGCCATGCATACGTTGCCTCATACATGTACAAAGTGAACACGGTCCACCGCGTCTGCTAACGCCGAGACTTCAAAGAAGACAAGCTACGTCAACACGTTAAATCCAAACTCGGTCTCGCAATGGCTCCCTTCCATCCCGGACAGGGCAACTGTGAAAAAGGGGCCATCCTGTTCCCGCGCCTCGGTTCTTCCTACCCGGCAGCTCGGTTGGCGTGGCCTACCCATCCGCGCATGATCTCATCACACAGCTTATCGCAGCGATGGATATCTCCATCTGGGACACCCTTTGCACCCTCGCCAACGTCTTCCACGCCGCCGTCAAATTCAAATACCAGCTACTCCGCAACTCCGTCTCTTCAGAACGACCTGAATAACAAATCATTTCATTCTTGCTTATCTAATCTCTCGTTCTTATCATTTGGTGGTGACCATTGGGACTACAAATTTTGTCTCTGCACCTTGAGATATGTTTAACAGGTGTAACTTCGCACAATTTCGCCTGCCCAGAATTTGGATTTGACCCGAGATTCAAACCGACAGACGAAGCGAGGCAGTGTAACCTGACACATGGACGGTCATTGCGCGGCTTATTGATATCCGCCTGGTCCCCGGGTAGCCACGAGCGACCCTGGCCTTCCCCGCTATCTGCCAGGGCGGAGTTGAGCAAAGAAGGTTCCTCTTGCGATGGCTTAGCCGACTGCAACCCGTGAGCCGGTTTAGAAAAGATATAAAAATATGTATGCGCAAGGAAGCGGGTATTGCGAACCCCCACGCTGGAAACCTGATGGAGTGGCCGATTTCAACTGCCCAGCTTGCAGCTCTCGTTGCACTTACAGTCGTCTCTGCGGATGCCATACGGCGACTAGTCCGGGATCGAATCGAAAGGAAGGGGTATCCTTTACCTCCCGGTCCTACTCCTCTGCCCCTGTTGGGAAGCGCCTTATCTGTCAACGCTGAGGAACCCTTTCGAACATATACAGAGTGGCGCCAAAAGTATGGTAAGTGTGTTGAGTGCTGGGCACGATAGGTGATTCCGACGCCCTTTCGAAGGTGATATCGTGTATACGAAATTATTGGGCATGGATGTGGTCATCCTGAACTCGTCTTCGGTCACCGCCGACCTGTTGGAGAAACGCGCCCAGATATATTCTAATCGCCCTTTTATCGCTACTGTCAGTCCGTGAGTAATCTCAAACTACGTCATCCATGTTGTATTTCATGC
>JBBPUI010000601.1:4009-18202 GCA_038094615.1 Heimioporus aff. retisporus
TTTCACTGTGGTTTTGAATGTACCCCAGGGGTAATGTTATGATTTGTCCTTATTTCTTTTCCCTAGTCATTCATGCTTACTTTCATTAGCTTAACCTGATGCTTCTATTTTGACAGAATGCTCTAGAACATACATCAGTTCATTGCACACCTTTATCTCTCTTATTTTTACTTCTTTTTTTTTTTGGAACTTCTTCACTTAGTCATGGTTATTCTATAACATTCCATGACCTTCTATTGCATAGTATATAAGCCTTAGTACTTTGTCCCTTGTACTCCAGCTTAGTCCTGCTCAATCTACCTCATTTCCCCTTCATTCCCCTCATTGAGACTCACTGTTACCTCTTTGGTAGATAGACTTATCTTTGAACCACCCCAACTATACATCCTAATTGGCAGAATCCTTGACTCTTAGTGGCAAGTACTTCATCAATACCTTGAACCCTTAACCCTACATTTTAGTTCTTTGAGCCTACACTTGTTTCTGCTTGGACCAATAATAATGTGTGCAATGCAAGTGAAGAATAATGTTCCTGTTATCCAAATTGTCCTAGAATAGCAGGCTCAAATCCTGTGAGAAGACAAAGTATAAGGTGGATGTCATGAGCACACTACATGACTGTTCCATTTCACACAAGAGGTATGCTGCTAAATTAGGCTGTATAACATGTTGGTAAAAGCCTCTAGTTATAGTACAAATTGAATCAATTTACAGACAATGTGTAATAGCTGTTACACTTTGCCCCTATTCTTTTCCTCCTTTACTTACTTCCATCTGCATAACCTGATGCTGCTTCTTTAGAGTGCTCTAGAATGTACAGCATGTTTGTCACATATCATTTTTTTTTCTTATCTTTACTTCTGCTTTTTGAATGTTCTTTGCTTAGTCATAGTTGTTCCATAACATTCTATGACCTTCTGTTTTGTAGTATATAAGCTTAGCTACATCATCTCATGTACTTCAGCTTAGTCCTACTCAATCTACCTTGTTCCTCCTTTATTCCCTTCATTATAACTCACTGCTACCTTTTTGGTATGTAGACTAATACTTGAATCCATCACCTATACATCCTAGGTAACACCACAGATTTTTCGTGATATAGGATAGGTTTTAATTGTGAACAAGACAACAATCCTGTACTTAAAGTATAACTCATCACCTGGAAGCTGCCCGAACTTTATGTGTTGACGTACCACTTTATTTCGACCTCAACTTTATGTATCCCCACAAGTATTGACTGGCTCAGCAATTGGTGCTAGATTTGAAATTTAGTGTCGGTGGGAATGTAATTCCAAACTTAAAGTGCTGACTTGACGTGGGGACACTGACGAAGGTTGAAATTTTGCCGTCGTCAGTGCAGCAGACAAAATATCAAATGCTCGCAATCACATAGTTCCATTCCCAAATCCTATGTTTAAACTATCAACTAGATGTGTGCTAATATCTGATGTACAGTCTCGATTTATATATTCAGCGCGATGCCCGCGCGATCATCGCCCGTTTATCGCCCATTGACGCACACCTCGCCCGCATGCCTTACCCACATTCTGTACCCACGTGTCCCATGTACTACCTACACTGTAGCTATAGCAATCTTCATCCATGAAAATTGCTCCTCTGAAACGTTTAGCTGTTCACGTTGAGATTGCGTGGGCTGATCTATCCAGGATACATGGTAGAAGGCTTGTGGTAGACCTTTCATCGCATCCCGAGAGGTAACTGGGTTACTGGATAACTGAATCCTCTTCATCGGGCGAGAACCTTGAGGAGCGAAGATATCCACATCAGTCAGGCATTGCAGGTCCAAGAAAGTTAGCTCGCGGTCGATTGTCCTATGCCAGTCCATATGTTTGACCCGAAGCACAGGCTCAACTTCATCCTCGATTTCGCTTTCCTCCGAGCTCATTCCATGCTTGCCAAGTCGATGAACAACTTCTTTTAGCCATTTCCAAGTATTGACATCGTCCTCATCTGCCTCAGTCTTTAGTTTGACGATGTGATCGACAACCGCCGCCCTACGAGCGTATTTCTGGTGACCAATAAGAATACAGACCAAAAGTAGCAAAGATACTTACACTACGACGACAGGTGGTCTGTCGGCACTGTTTCAGCACTCGTTCTCTCTCAGTGACGAGTCGTGCTTCTGTTTCAGAGGGAGTTTCGGCCGTGCTGTCACTCATAAGCTTGGGCTGGCCTTTTTGCCATGTTGTCCGCAGCCGCCTATACTGGTCCCTAAGTGCATCCTGAATGTAGATGTCCAACTGTTGTATCGCCCACTGCTCTGAGGTACATTGGTCCTTGAGTTTCTTGAGGAGGATATCCAGGACTGTGCTATTCCATGTAGACTTCGAGTTCTCTTGTAGGTCGAATTTGGGCGAATCAGGGTCAGGACCATGGCTGCCTTCATGTGTGAATGCATGAACATCGTCATGGCGGGCAGACTCACATATAATAAATTCCGTGTCCTGCGCAAATGCGAACTTGTCCTGGAAGAGCTTGCGGACCTTGTCCTGCAACGAATCAGTTGTGAGAAACGTCTATTCCGGTAACGACTGACCAAGATGAAGCAACGGTCCTCTTTGGATTCCGATGTCTTCACTTCTGCCACTTCCTGGTCCTGCACCTTCCTTCTTCGTGGGCTTGGTCTTGAGTTGGGTGAGAAACGACCATCGGCAAGTATACTTTTCAGTGCGGCTTGAATACCTTTGGTAATCGTGTCTGCGATTTCCTGATTACTGGCATCAGGAATGCTGGGGGAGGGAGACATCTGCACTTGTTGTCGAGAGGGCATGTGAGATCCCTCATCCTGCTCAGGTTTTAAGTCAAAATCCTTGACAAACATTTGGGGGCACACCTCAATTCCAACACCAATCAAACACGATCTGCAGGAAACCCCTTGCGTCTTCCTCACTCTCTTGATGGCATCGAGGTAAGGGGTAGGTTTCGATTTCAATGGCCTTAGGTTGATCGTCTCGGCTGGTGCGCTCACAGCAGGGTCAGGCATGGGGCAGATATCCATATTGGTGTTATCAGGTGTCGGAGTTGTCGTGTGCACCGACCTCTGTCTCGTTGCAGTCTCAGACTCATTTTCTGCCTGGAGAGATCTGAGTCAATGATTGGAAACTAAACTCCATGACATACCCTCATTGTCTCTTGAGCGGAACGTAGTTTTATTTCTAGCTCCTGCTCCTGTTGTTTCAGTTGCCTATCCAGTTCGGCCTGTGAAATTATGACATAAATCTGCGAGGTTAAGAGTAAACATTATCATGTGTACACGTAATTCATTCCGTTCTGAGATACTCTTCTGCTGGATCTCGTTGATTTCATCGCAGAGCCTTGCATTTGCCTGTCAATTATATGCGCTAAGCCACGTCAGGGTATTATTACTATTAATACTCACTACTTCCATCCGGGCAAGCTTGTTCCTGTATTCAACAGCATCGGTCTATTGGGCCTTCTTGAATTGAGTATGAAGTATGACGTGGTTCCTTTTTTTAGACAATGAAGAGGTTTACACACCTTCTCAAGACACCAGATAATGCCTTCTAGCTCCGTGATCTTCTTTTGGCCCTCGAGCCTGATTTCAGAGGTACATTGGTCAGCTTGGATATGGTACATTTCTTGTTCCTGTAATAGTACTGGGTTAATATTTGTTAAATTAAGACAAAATGGGCTGGAATGTACACTCTTAAGCCTCTGGATAGTGTCTTGCAGCTTGGCGATGTTGGTAATGTGCTGGTCCATCTGATAACCATACGCTTCACATTCCTAGACAATATCAAGACAATATCAAAACTTTGTTATTAGCAGAGAGAGCATTGACACTCACACTCTCAAGACGGTGAATAACTCATTGCAATTCAGCGATCTTCTCTTCACCTTTGCTCTTTACCTCAGACATGTGTCGAATAAATTGAACCTGGTGTGTTTCACACTCCTAGACATGTAGTTAGATTGGCAGCCCAATGGGAAGCATAGTACATACCTCCTCAAGCCGCTGAATGACTGCCTGGAGCTTCGCTATTTTGTTCTGGCTCTCGAGCTCGACCGCATGGTACGTTTTACATTCCTGTAGATGCCATTAGATGCCATTAGATAAACTAAATAAAAGATCATCAACACGTACGCTCTCGAGATGCTTGATGATGTTTTGAAGTTCTGTGATCTCTTGCCTGTTGTTGGTCTCAACCCCGGTATCATGTTTGTCACGTTGTGCGCAGTGCACTTCATGCTAGACAATAAATCAGAAAAAGCGAATGAACAAAGATAATACATACACTTTCAAGATGCCGGATAACCTCTTGCAACTCAGTGATCCTATTCTGGCTCTCCCTGACCTCGGAGATGTGTTGGTTGGATCGAGTAAGGTGCAATTCATGTTCCTAGATAGTATGTTGGGTCAGACTTGGAGTGGACAGAGAAGAGTGGTATGTACACTCTCAAGATGCCGGATAACTTCTTGCAGTTTTGCAATCTTGTTTTGATCCTCCTTGGTGTTGGAGGTGTGTCGGTTGATCTCAGCATGGTCTGTTTTGCAATCCTAAGCAACAAAGCTAGGGTCAGACAATAATTACACGAGTGTTAAGATGCATGCTTTCAAGCAGCAGGATGCCTTCTTGAAGTCTTGCAATCTCCTTTTTATGGGCTTGAATCTCGGCCAAGTTTGAATTGTTAGCCTGACATAAAGAATGAGCATCGGAAACAACAAACATGTCATGCGTACCGTAGTCAAGTCATACACCTGTCACTTCAAGTCATTCAAATTTTCCTCCCTTTCGTACAGTTCACTTCATAGTGACTCTGAATAGTCAATCTCATGATATTGACACTTGCTTGGGCAATGGTCAGGCTGGCACATCCATTAACAAGACTCTAGTTCCCAACCAGAATACATACCTCATCCTGCTGCGCGTGTCGTACACATCCTCGTGGTTCTTGTTGCTGTCCTTGCATGGCTTGTGAACTCGTGGCTCTGGCGGGATGAAACTTCAGTCCTGCTGAAAATTCATTTCCAGAGTCCTCTGGAGCCGTTGCCATAGATTCCACATCCAACTCTGGGGTCTGTGACCTGCACACACTGGGTGAGCTTTTGGTCCTGATGGAAATTACATTTATTTACCATGCCTCATCATCAAAGAGATTGGTTTGTTGAATGGTTTGGACATCTTCTAAATGACTGTGATGGTGGTGGTATCTGGATTGGATGCTCACATCAGTCTCTTGAATATCTGCAGGACTTGGAGAGTTGGCTGGTGTTGGGGTTACCGTGCGTCTATCAAGTACTCCAGGCAAGGATGATGAATAGGGATGACAGGGCTTGGGCATCGAAGTATGCATCTGCTCATCTGTATCAACAGCAGTGACAACAGGCATCTTTATGCTGATCATTCTGAGCATCACATCTGGTCACCCCACATATTTATGCTGGATAGTTGTACTCACTT
This sequence comes from Heimioporus aff. retisporus, assembly GCA_038094615.1. Taxonomy (NCBI): domain Eukaryota; kingdom Fungi; phylum Basidiomycota; class Agaricomycetes; order Boletales; family Boletaceae; genus Heimioporus; species Heimioporus aff. retisporus. The sequence goes on from JBBPUI010000601.1 coordinate 9,454, forward strand.
ATTGCTGAAAGCCAGCTTTTTGTCCGATTCCTGGATGAGTCACTGGGTGACGGTCGTCAGCCACCTTCTTTGTCTCATGGAAAGTTCACATGGTTGCATTGAGATGGGCAGTGTGCGGCAGGCGACTACAAAGAACTCTGCTATCAACATACCATCTTTTTTGTCTGATTCCATCTCCGTAAAATGAGATTGTCCTGTACCTGCATTTTTATTGTGTGTGAATATCGCCTTTTCATTGGCTTTTGATTGTCTTTACAAATTTGGTAGGCCCGACACAAGCGGAATCTGGGAAGATTTAACGTTAGGTAGTGGAGCGGGGGATGTAGTCGCCCACCACTCAACTCCCCCTCTCTACACAGTGCCGGTCACTATGGTGAACTCCTGAACTTATGTCCTGCCATTGGCCTCCGTGAGTCTTTGTAGCAGTTAGAAAGTAGTGACTTACAGGTCTCAGAGTCCTGAGCTTCATCTACGATGCTGACTCTACTCAGCCTCGTGGCATAGACCACAACAAGCCAAGATTCTCACCCACCGTGCGGATGTATCCTGCCAATTGTTACGTTTTCCGGTGGTGGAAATGCTGTTGCAAGAAGCTGTGATCCAACCCTATGTTCATGACTGTCAAGTCATTGTGCATGAAGGATGACATACCTACCAGTATCATGTGTTCTTCAAGCGACACCATTGCCTTCCCACCAATGCATTGTTGAGCAATGCAGGGCATGAATTCCAGGGAGATATAGTCGTCATGAAGATTGGTAATAATGGTGTCGTAAACATGCACACAAGAGACTCAGCAATTGCTGACTTCATAGTTCCACGGTGAGTTAAAATGATACAAGGCAGAAGTAGTAACTTACCAGATTCCAGAGTGGCTCGATGACTTAACCACAGAGGATTGAAGCTGCCAACATTTATTAGCCTTGTGAAACCATTGAGTACATACCATCGTTATAACCTTCGTAGCTTGTAGGTTGAATCGTGACCAAAACCTTCCTGTCTTGCATGTAGTATGTACAACCTGGACATGGTCAGGCAGCCGGCTGTCTATAAAACATACCATCATCGGATACCAGAGCTGGAACCATCGAAGAACTGAATCGACTGAGGATGGATTGTAGGTAGATTGGGTTGTGACCAGGATTTTCCTATCTTGAATGCCAGCTGTTTATAAAACATACCATTGTTGGGATACCAGAGCTGGAGCCATCAAAGAGCCAGATGGTCACGAGAGTGGCTGAGGATGGATAACTGGTTGCGATAGGATAATATACAACATTGATAGTCATGGTTATGTACAACACATGGCTATTTCTGCCAAGATATTGGTTAGTGCATGCGTCATGAAATGTCATGTGTAAACTCACTGATGAATGTGTGCACTTGTTCTTTCCTGCAGCCATCTCAGTCTCATGCCGCTGCACTTGACTTGATGTATACTTAAGGCACATCATGATCAGGTCATTGACCGGCCAACTGTGACTATAGTTTTCAAGATCAGGGAATGCAACCATTGCCTGGACAGGGTTAGTACCCGAATACATATGAAGATTGAAATGCTCACCTTTTTACATACAACATCAAGCAGTGCAGGGCTCTGGGCGGATGCACATTTTGTGGTATCGAGATGTTCATTGATAAGATGGTAGGTGACGGTCTAAATTTGAACTTAAGCTTAAGTGCAAAGAATGTCATTTGACCTTACCTTGAACTTAGCAAACATCTTGGGATTCCAGTTAAGAGCGGTCTCAAGTGTGTACCCCCTGCAACCAGGACAGCCAGGTTCCTCTTGAGGTTTGGGGATCTTGGGGATATCAGAGAGGGTGCTTAAAGTGGACTCATCAGAAGATGCATCCGATACATCCAACAGAGAATTGGCAGATGTATCTCCAGCTGGTGATGCGTGCCTCTCAAAACTGACGACTTTGAAATATGGGGCTTGAAACATGGCACCATGAGACTTTTGTGAGCGAGGTTCTTGCCTGGGTGCGGGTGTTGTTTGGCAGGAGGAGACTGAGGGGGTTGAAGTTGGACAAAAATCTGGAGCGGGAGTTGCTTGGTGAGAAGTGAGAGAAGTGAGACCAGAGGTTGAAGCTAGGCAAAAAAGGGATTTTGCATTCAGACCAGCTGAATCAACAGCTTCGTTTTCGTCAAAGAATGGTTGTACAGGCTGGAGGGTGGTAGGCATCCTGGTGTCAAGGGTAGTTCCGGTGTCAAGGCAGTTTGCATTGGGATGAAGTTATTACTTGTTGAAAACAATTACTTGGATGAAACAATTGTAGATGCAATGCCCAACAACACAATTATCACAATTGGGAATTAGTACGTCATGTAGCAACACCCAACGGTCGCCAGCACATCCAGTAGACAATTAACATTGTACTATATATATTTGGCAATGGACAGAAAATCTCCAACTCGATATGCTCTCGTCGATCTTCCCTCAGCTCTTCTCGTGTTTCCTGAAGGTTGCATCCTTCTCTGCCGGAGCAGTTGCAGTGCAGGCACTGTCATTATCCACAGATGGTCAGTTGCTGGCAGCCGGGAGTACATATACATATAAGCATATGGGGATAATGGTTATTGATTGCTGACATACACCAGGTTCACAAGGAATCCAGCTGTGGGACCTTCAAACACGGAAATCACTTGCCACTAATTCAAAGCCCCGTGCTAGCGGAGTGGTTACCTGCATGGCATGGATGAAAATAAAATATTCTCACTCTCACTCTAAGATACTCTGCTATGGAACTAGCCTAGGTTACTTGGCACTCTTATGGCCACACCCCACCGATGCGAGTCTCATCTTGGTTACTTGACCACAGCAAGTTAGTTAATGTTGCAATCCACAGATTATATATGATGAGCTCTGTGCACGTAGGCTGAGCTCTGGGCTTGAGATTACGTGCATTGCGGCATGCAATTCAATGTGCTGAATAGTAGTGGGAACCCTGGATAATATCATTCAGGTTCTTCTTTTCATGACTAACTCACTCCAGTCAGTGTTCACTGGTCGACTTGATAGCATCCTGCTGAAATCAGTTGCTTTTTCCGACGACGGAGGCATCTACATATTTGGATTTCGACATGTGTGAGTACCAGTACCATTCTTTCTCGTCTCTTGAATCACGATTGCACAGCATACGAGTGAGCGAAGATGGAAAGGTTGTATCCGAGTACCATTGCCAATCAACAATGCAAGTTATTTTGTTTTAGTCTATGAGTTACTATCACTAACCATCCCACAGAGGCTTGGCAGCTGTCCACCTGAAAAAACGCCTATTTGTGATCAACAATATGACAGACGGGCTGACTTTATATTGCCTGGATGGTAGTCAGTTTATCAGAACATTCAAGATGGATCCACCAAAGGTCCCTACTTCCAAGCGAGTTGCATTTGGCAAGGAGGGTAAAACCATCATCAGCAGAGGTGACAATGGTTGTGTCTATATATTTGATAGACGTACAGGGGAACTCACCGAGACACTGCCCCATGTGGGCAGACCACTGGTCCCAATGATCACTGTAAGCTGCTTTTGCCGTCGTGAACATATGTTATACTTTATGGCTTGTAGGTACACGATGTTGATGGGGAGTGTGTTATTGCCTGTGCTGCCTTGGATATAGTGCACAAAAAGATGACCATTGACATATGGAGCCATGGATACAAAACTCGGAAACCTCTGCCCATCCTCTGGTGGTCCGTATGGACATACTTCTCAAGAATATTGATTGTATTACTACTCCTGGCTATCCTTAGCCCTATTCTACGTGGCATAAGTGTTTCTCAAGCTTCATATCATAATGTATGTTTCATGATCCCTAGGACATGCTACGTACTTGGGTCTCAGATTGGGTTGTGATGTGGCAAACTGTATCCATCGACATACTATGCCTTTTTCAGAGTGAGAAGGAGGAGCACAATGAAAAAGGGACACTCTTGGAGAGTGACTTGGAGATGTTGCATTGGCTGGCAAAACAAGTTGTCGAGACTATTCGAGCAGATGAAGCTCTTACAGAGCCGCCGGCCACTGACCCTCCTTTAGTCATATACTTGTAGCTATGCTATTCAGTGAATGAGTATCAGACCTGATCATGAAATCACCCCCTGTGGTTGTGCTCACATGGCGGCTGAAATATTTGTCATGTGACGATGGTGTGTGTTATGGTTTTACTTCTCTTTCATCTCCTCATTGTTTCCTTCCACTTCTCCGACCCCCTTATCTTTCCATACTACGGATCTTTCGCCTTTATTCATTCTCACTTACTATACGCTGACACGTCCTTTGTTCCAATGCTGCGCATCTTCTGCCTTTATTCATTCTTGCTTACTAGACGCTGATGCGTCCTTCATTCTTCTCGGTTCTATGACATTCTACGCTTACGCGTCGCTGAGTATATAGTCTCTTCGTTTACACAATGTACTCTATTCTCGATCTGCGCAATCTACTGTACTTCTTGAGTCAACTGCAGTCCCTCAGTCCTCCTTCTAGGAGTAGTCCTTCGTCCCTTCGTACCTCAGTTCCTCAGTCCTCCTTCTAGGAGTAGTTCTTCGTCCCTTCGCTTCTACGAGCTGAGTTGTACCTCTTCGTGAGTATCCTGCTTGTGGAATTCCCTTCGACAATAGTCTTGGTCAACTCGAGGTATGCTCTGCCTAACAAAAGATCGAGAATACTCCCCTGTCCCTCCTATTACGGAGTAGGACCCACCCAAGTTCATCATTCGCAGCATCAGAGCCCCCAGTGCAGACTCCTTGGACGAGGAGCCCATTCTCTCTGTCACAGAACTTCGACGACATCATCGCCTAACAGGACGAAACATTCCCAACCCGCTCATCTCACCACTTCGTACCCCAGCACTCCCATCATCTCACACCACCATCATCACACAGCCTCAACCTCAGCACCCCAGTACCCCCTTAGGATCCCCCATCGCTCTTAGCCCAGCTCTCCCACAGAGTCTTTTACCGCAAACAGCTCCTCCCATCGTCAACGTTCCACCCCCACTCAGCACCCAAGCCACTCACACCATGACAGAACTAAAGGCAGCCCTCCCAGCAGACTTCTCTGGTGACCCTTCCGATGCCACATGATGGATCAAAGCCATGAAGGCGTACTTCAAGATAAACAAAACCTTGTACTCCTCTGACGAGGCTAAAATCATGACCACTCTCAACAAGATGAGTAAGGTATGAGGCGTCTCCTTCTCAGAAATGTGGTATGATCACATGGCAGACGCCAATTTCCCAGACAAAACTTTCAACAAGTTCTCCTCCAACTTCGAGTCCACTTTTTATCCTTTCGACACCCAAGCCACAGCCCGTCTAGAGTTATCGAAACTCATACAGAAATCCACCTGCGGACCCAGTGGAGAAACAGACGATGGTTTTCAGAAATATATCACCAATTTCCAAAACCTTGCAGCCAGAGCTGCTATCACCAACGACACCACCCTCATCGATCAATTCTCTCTTGGGCTAGACCAACAGCTGGCCATCATGATTCTCTCTATGACAACCATCCCCACCACCATCAAGGAGTGGATCGAAAAGGCCAAGACCTTCCACACCCAGAAAGCCTGCATCTCAGCTCTCCGACGAGGTCATTGCACTCCCTCCTCGTTCTCCTGCACCCCCACCACAGACCCCAACGCCATGGACATTGATGTCATTCGCATCTCAAAACTTACTCCCGCCGAACGTGCTCGCTGCTTCAGAGAAGGACTCTGCCTTCGCTGTCGACAAAAAGGACACAATGCCACACAGTGCAAAACCTTTACTTCGAAACCCTCTCGCCCCCCCCAGCAACGCATCCAGACCACTGACACCGCCCCTGTCATCACTCCTTCCCCTTCCCCCTCAAAACAATCCTCAGCTCTCGACACTTATGTCTCCAAACTCAGAACCAACGGCAAAGACGAAGGAGAAATCCTACGAACCCTCAAACTTTGCTTCAAGGAAACTAAAGACAATTCCTCTTCGGGTTTTCAGTAAGGGAAGAAGTTGTAATGTCTCCTTCCCTAGATATTGACACTGTAATTGTAGGACTCTCCAATGAACGAACCCTGCGCCTCCCCGTTCGCCTACATACTAAATCACAAACCGTTACCACCACTGCTCTTGTAGACTGTGGAGCCACCAATAACTTCATCAACGTTTCCCTAGTACCTAAACTTCGAAAAGCAATTCGGAAACTCCCTCAACCCCTCACCGCATACAACATGGATGGAACTCCCAATCATCAAGGAACCATCCGCTTTTCTATCATTGCAAATGTCATCTTCCCCGACCTCTCCGACGAAATAACTTTCCTTGTTACCTCCCTTGGTTCTTCTTGCATAATTCTAGGAATGACTTGGTTAAAAAAGCACAACCCCGTCATCGATTAGTCCACCAACACCCTCACTCTCCAGGATGCTGTGGTACCTCCTAGTGAGCATCTGCCCTGGAAGGATGTTGACGAGACCTACCCCCAGCATCTCAGAAAACTCACTCTATCTACCCAGCTGGCACAACAGAATCTACCCAAAGAAACTCAACTCCCCTCTTGGTGCACCGATTACATTGATGTTTTCTCTGAAAAGATGTTCGAAACCTTACCCCCTCATCACTCCTTTGATCACTCCATCGACCTAAAACCATCTTTTGTTCCTAAGATTGCCAAAATATACCCCCTCAACCCGGCCGAAAAGGAGGCTTGCTGAACGTTTATTGAAGAGAATCTGAAAACTGGTCGAATTGTCCCGTCAAAATCCCCTCAGGCTTCCCCATTCTTTTTCATGCCCAAGAAGGATGGAACCCTTCGCCCCTGTCAAGACTACCGATATCTTAACTCGCACACCATCCGCAACACCTACCCATTACCCCTCATTTCAGAGCTCATCAATGACATGAAAAATTCCACCCTCTTCACCAAGTTCGACGTTCGTTGGGGATACAACAACATTCGTTTACGCGAAGAAGATCAGTGGAAAGCGGCATTCATCACACCCCTGGGTCTCTTTGAACCAATGGTCATGTTCTTCAGCTTCAACAATGCCCCCCCCCACGTTCCAGGCTTTCATGAATCACATCTTTGCAGACATGATCGCTGAAGGATGGTTGAAAATCTACATGGACGACATTGGCATCCATACCCAACATGACCTCAACCTCGACCACACCCGCACTAAATGAGTCCTCCAACGCCTCCATGAAAATAACTTATCATTAAAAATATCTAAATGCACCTTTGACTCCCCTCAAATGGAATACTTAGGCCTCATCATTGGACAAGGACGCTTACAGATGGATCCGGCGAAACTTTCCGCCATTGCGGATTGGAAACCTCCCACTTCAGTCAAAGGCATTCAATCGTTCCTTGGCTTTGCAAACTTTTATCGCAAGTTCATCCCGGGTTTCTCGAATCTGGTTGCCCCTCTGACCCTCCTCACCCGCAAAGATGAGCCTTGGCTCTGGACCCCCCTTCAACAGCGAGCCTTTGATTCCTTGAAAACCTGCTTCTCTTCCTCTCCGGTCCTTGCTTTTCCCAATGTTTCCAAACCCTTCACCATCATGTCAGATGCTTCTCTCCTAGCTGCCGGCACTGTCCTTCTCCAAGCCGACACCAACAGCGATTCACATCCATGCGCCTACTTTTCCCAGACGTTCACCCTGGCTGAGCGCAACTACGACATTTACGATCGCGAACTCTTAGCAGTCATTCTGGCTCTTCAGGAATGGCGGCAATACCTCCAGGGCACTCCCCACCCTGTCACCATCATCACAGATCACAAGAACCTCTCGTATCTCAAAGACCTCTGCAAACTCTCTCGTCAACAGTCTCGTTGGTCACTTCTTCTTCAAGATTTTGACATAGTCTGGCAGGTTACTCCAGGCTCTCGCATGGCCCCTGTGGACACTCTGTCCCGCAATGTCGATGTCGACACCTCCCTGGACAACGTCTCTTCCATCCTCCCTGACCTAGTCGTCATCTCTGCCCTCGACCTTGCCCTTGCCGATAACATTCGCCGCTCTTCCTCCTCCGACCCCCTCGTCATTCATGCTCTTCAATCTTTGCAGGACCATTCCCCCCTTTTCCCCTGCTCCTCTCTCGCTGATTGGTCTTTTGATAATGGCCACTTGTATTTTCGCCACCGACTCTACGTGCCCCCCACATCCCACGCTGCCCTACTTCACTCCTTCCATACATCCCCCACCACTGGTCACATGGGCTTCTTCCGCACCAAGGCTCTTCTCGAATGCAACTTCTGGTGGCCGGGCCTATCCACTTTTGTTCGTAACTTCGTCGCCGGTTGTGCTCTCTGCCAGCAATCAAAGGTCAACACCCACCCCACCACGCCGCCCCTCTCTCCCATCCCCTCCTCCGCCTCTCTCCCTTTCCGCCAGCTTTCTATGGACCTTATCATGGACCTTCCTCCCTCAGCCGGCTTTGATTCCTTACTGGTTGTGGTCGACCACGGGCTTTCGAAGGGGGTAATTCTCATGCCATGTTTGAAAACCATTGACGCTGCAGGAGTAGCTCTCCTGTTCTATAATAATGTCTTCAAATGTTTCAGCCTCCACGACTCCATCATCTCTGATCATGGCCCCCAATTTGCATCCACCTTTGCAAGAGAGTTAGCTCGCCTACTTCACTACGACGTTCGACTATCTACAGCATATCACCCCCAGACCGATGGCCAGACTGAACGCGTTAACCAGGAAATCAAAACTTATCTTCGAATATTTTGCGGCAATCAACCTCACTCC
>JBBPUI010000602.1:0-18173 GCA_038094615.1 Heimioporus aff. retisporus
TTATCCGAATCGCCAGCATTGAGCGTGCTTACGATCATGGAAGGCAACAGTTTTCCCACCCAGCGCATCACACGCCCGCCGTTTACCTACTCGAACTTGGTAACTTTGAGGTTGAGCGCTCCAGATTTGCACTCGGTTTCAACACTACTGACCTACACTCGACTACCTGCTCTCGTAACCTTCTCCGCCGATGTCATGTCCTGTCCGACGAAGGAGGACCTCAACGTTCTGTCGACTAGCATTCAGGGCTGTGGAGGTGGCCACACGATTAACACATTTTGGTTCCAGCAGCGCTTGAAATATCCCCCGGGGGGTCGTCAAGTCGAGTTCCTTGACTTAGCAGATCTGCAGCTCTTGGTGGCATTTACCAACCTCTCCGTCCTGGTGCTCGATCTGGGATGGCAGGTGCGCCTGAAAGATGGTGACCTTGTAGAAATAGGGCAGGCGTGGCCCAATCTCAAGAGGCTCTCCATAAACGAAGCGTGGGGTTGGAATGGAGGGTGGGCGCAGGGCGGGATCACACCCCATGAGCTTTCGTGCCTTTTGCAGAGATCCCCATCGCTCTCTTGGCTTTCCCTCGCCATGGATACATGCAATTTTACCGGACTGCTAGTGATGCCTACCGCGTCGCGCCTCGAGGCATTGCCACATCGTTATCAGATCAACTTGCTCGACTCGACCATCGAGGAAGCGTCTGTTCCAGCCATAGCAGCGTTCTTTGCTGCGCTCATGCCTCATTTCAACTTTGGCTTCCTTGCTTGGGAATGTTCGTATCGCCAGCGCGAGCTCGCGCGGAGGCGATACAGCGAACGTTGGTGGTGTGTGTACACGCAGGCCAACGAGATCATCAAGATGCGGTTCTTGAGGCTTGTCGAACGGGACATCCTTTTCCCGTCCCGACGCTCATAGTCCAATCTTTGGGCCGCCACCATCCAGTGTGTCGCCCTTCTGATCACCTCACTCGTTCAGGAGCAGGCTAATGATCAAGATGGCAAAGGTTAGGTACTACGTACGTTCGTAGGTCGCTGTTTAGGGACGTTGAATGCAATGTCCATTGATAAGAACAGGACAAGTGTCGACATGATGGGCTGGCGTGCATCGATCGTCGATATGAGTGAAGTTCATCTCACCGCAATCTACAGCACTTGGTTCTCAAGGGAATACTGGATAAATTAATATATTGGTAGATGCGTGGACTCATGTTCTGTGTATATCCTCTTTTCATGCGCAGACACCTCGCCAAGGACTCTACTGGACTGAGAAACAGAGCGAACCAAGTTACGATACGATCGCATCAGGTTAACCAGTATCTAAACAGTAGTTTGATTGGCACACGAGGAACGGTCCTGATGCACTGTCGTCGTCCGAGACTATCTTCCACAGGTCCCGCGGGTCATGCCTCGTTCGTGGCACATTCAGGCGGGCGAGTCGTCCCGCATATTTTTATTTTATTTTACTTTTCTTGCGCATCGACCCGAAAAACAGACCGAATCGAGTTGTTGTCAGAACAACCAGGCCTCTGGCCCAGGTGCTTCCCTTTGGCTTATGGTATCTCCCCACCACTCCCTGGCATGTTGATGCATGACATACTAAAATCCTAGTCACCATTTGATGCAACATAACTAAAGTCCTAGTTATGAGTGTCCCCTTAGAGGTGATGCATTAATCCCCTTCCATGTCACCCCTCCCCACTTGGCTGTGATGCATCACAATCCCCTCCCATGCCATATCCACCCTGTGACTTGTATATGTGTGATGCATGACTTCCCAATATATCCCTATAGCATCCCTCCTTACTTAACTGTAATGCATCACAGTCCACTTAGAGTTGATGCATTAATTCACTTCCATGTCTCCCTTCCCACTTAGCTGTAATGCATCACAATCCTCTCCCATCCCATATCCATCTTGTGGCTTGTGTGTGTGTGATGCATGACTTCCCAATATATCCCTGCTACCCTCCTAGCCCTGTCCTGTGATGCATGACTCCCCAATATATCCCATGATGCATAACTTCCATACTGTTCCCCTGATGCATTATTTGACTGCTGTGTTGTTCTGTGTGCATGATGCATGACTCCAAACATAAGACTAGATAAATGCGTATCATAATGGTGTACACAAAAGTAACTGATTAGAATGCGATATGTTCATTTGATGCATCATGATCGTCGTCTGTAGTCCCATCACGAGCAAGCTCCGTGATCTCATGCATCAAGGTATCCCTACTATTCTCATCAGCTTCAAGCCACTCACGACCTAGTCTCTGCGCAAGATCCATCGTAGAACACCAGGAATGGCAACAATACTCTGCAAGCGAATACCTGATGTCTGCTTGTCGCCAAGCGTAGGCCTGTTGGCCTTGGAGCATATGTTCATCGACCGAGGAGCACGACACTGCTCGCTGTTCCCACCTAGCAGCATCCCAGCGTAAAAACTGCGGGACCCTCCGCATCTCCTCCAAAAGGAGCTCGACCTCTTCAGACCAACGATCAGCTCTGGCTCGAGCCTTGCACCATTCAATACGCATGTCTATTTGACTGTGTATCATTAGCCTTCACAGGTAGCACGACCATCCACACACCTTCTAAGGCCGTGTCCGCACCATCCGCAGCTCCCCCTACGCACCATATCCAGGATAGCTTTCTTGTACCTTCGGTTTCTCCCCAAAGTAAGTCCGACATCGCACGAATATCTTGACGATTGAGGGGCCGGAGGATAGCGCTCCATGTGCTGCCCTCTTTGACCAGAGGAGCGAGTTGGTACAGCGCTTTGTGAGCGTCATCGTATCTAGCAATAGCAACGAGTCAATGTATACACACTCAAGTATTAACTCCTACCTATTTGCAGCAGATTCAATTCGGGATTCTACTCCCTTCAGCGTATTACGAGCTCGTGTATTTGCACCCTGTCCGCGCAAGTTGCGATCTTTAAATTTCAGAATACAGCTCTGAGCTCGCAAGTTGGACCGTAACGAGTGTAGCGCATCAAGTGCCTGGGAATAGCGCAATTTCCATTCCACCCTCTGCAAGCGTTCATCACAAGGCAACAATAAGCCGATTTCAGAAGGAAGCATCAGCTTGAACGACTCGGGTGGAATAGAGACATCACCGTCTGCGGCCAACTTTGCACGATTGGAAGCCAAGGTGAGTAAGAACAAATGCTGTAACTTGACCCAGCTGTCGATACGGCGCTGAAGCGTGTTGCTCTGGAGCAAAGCCTGACCTTCTTGATTATCTGTGTGATGAGGACCGAGCCCAGCTTTCCCACATCTTAGACGGCGTCTGTAAAATCGGGTCAATGTACGTAGTGCATCTGTCGAAAAAATAATCTTGCTGTTGATCCTCCAGTTCTAACCCAGTACTGATTAGCACGCTGTGCGAGCAGATGTCATGGAGAGGAAGTGGGCGATCTTGTTTAAGGTCTTCTGCCTCTTCTTTCGCGAGTTCGAGTCGAGCAGCAGCCATAGACATTACTGACAGATGAGATCAACGAACATTCATTAGTAGCGGATAAAAAAACAAAACACGGACCATAGCTCACCATTTCCCTGTCGTTCAAACGGGTTTGTCTTCGTACGATCCTTTTCCCACTCTGTTAGTTGGTTTTTCCACGCTCTCAGATCCTCAAGATTATTCTGCTTGAGTCCTTCTTCAAGCTCTTCGAGCGCAGACTGGAGCTCAGCACGTTTCGAGATTGCAGTCTTTAGTTTGTCGAGGAGAGCACGGCCTCAAACAATAGTCAGAATAATATTATACACTGAACATATACTCACGAAGCCCGGTGACCTTCTTCCAATTGGAATGACCGAAGTGATCGTCTAGAATGTCACGCCGAGCGCCAGGACCCATTTCCTTCGTGCTTGATGCGACTGGATTGATGTTTGCCCATCCTCTTTCCGGCGCTTCTCCATCCGTACGACCCACTCCAGGAACGAAGTTGAAAGAGAACGAGGTCTGACACTTCTCGATGTGTGCTGGAAGGTGGAATTTTGGGACAAAGTATGTGACTTTCCTGTCCGACAACGTAGAAGGGAATACCTCATGGAGTCTAGTCAAGCGTCCAGGGAGATGCTTCGACCACTGACATGCAATGTCATACGATACGTTCAGGATCTTCACCGAGTTGTGGCGCAACGAGGAACAAAATAGATAATCCATATTAACATATCTGTCGGCTGGTGAGTAATGAGAGCGTCAAGAGCAGGCGACATACTTCTCGCCCTTTTGGAGATCCCCAACTCCTCCTGGTAATTTCATGTTGTGACGCGCGCAATCAATTGTACTGACACCGGTAGCCGACAGTCCCTGACGAGATTTGGTGTCGGCCATATTGACGGCGGAGTGACTTTGACAAGTACTTTTCTAACTTGGGTCAGCGACACGATAAATAGAAACCGCCTAAGAACGTTACCTCTTGAACCTCGTCTAGGTATTTCTGGAGATATGTGCTGTACTGAGTTTGCTCGACGAAGTATGCCCAGCCTTTGCTAAGGCTGGGATCTATGGCATCTTTGGATACTTTCTTGCGTTTAAGTCTGAAATTGGCGTCAATCGCCACGAAGAGTGCATAAAGCCATCTATCGTAGTCGGTCTCAGTCAAGGAATTTTCGCGAATATACACGTACCTCTTATCTGGGCCATGTGGTGGGACCTCGTGGTAGTTCGGTGGGAGATTAATCCCGGGATGAGGACAGGCCGGGCATAGGACAGCACATTCGCCCTCGCACGTCATGGCTATCCCATTGCTGACATGACCCCGGCCAGCACGCTTCAGCATCTTGAGATGACGCCACTCCCGCGACATCCTTATGAACGCCTCGTAGCGATTCTACAACGTGTCAACGAATGAAGAACTCCAACAGAAAACAAGTACCTTGATATCTTTCAGCCCAATATTGTCCACAAGCCGCGTTAGGGAATTGTAATATTCGTAAGCGGAGATTTTTGACTCGAGGGAGATGAGATGGAACTGTTTTAGAACACGGAAGGTGGCAGCAGTTTGAGGGCGGGAGCTTGTTGAGGGAAACCACGACGCGCGTAGGAGTTGCTGGCAATGACTTGGCGCTCTTTCACAACCACAGAAGTCGAGAGAAATGCAGTGAACGCCGGTAGTATCGATTACAACGAAGCTGTCATTGAAAGCACGTTCAGGGTTGTAACAAGGGCTAGTCGGAGGGTGGCCGAGCTGGATTCGAAGGCCAACCTCTCGCAGTGTTGTTGGCTCGTAGAACACGCCATTCCATTTCTGCTTCAACTGTTCAGTTATAAAAGTGAGTAAGCGTTCATGTCACGAACCTTGATCCCATGCAGCGGATTCCTAGTGTGAGCGGCACAAACGCAAGCCTTACAAAGGTGCTCGCCCCCGAAACAATCCGCGCACGTGAATATTCCCTGATCTTTGCTGCCACAGACCTCACAATCATCGGAATGGCCAGCTCTGCCTTCTAGACGCAGCATTTCTTGCAGATATAAATCACGATCTTTCAACCACTCCAAAAGTGGATGATCCTATTGGCTTAGTACGTGAGTAACTCGACAACAGCCAGCCGGTAATGTGAAGCTCACACCAGCAGTTCGTCTCCTTATTGGACGCTGGTAAACATCAAGGTCGACATCGGAAGAAAAGTTGTCCAAGATGTCTGGAATCGTAGGCAGTGGTATGTCGGGTACGAGATTTTGTGTGCTCGACAGCTGAGCAGGCGTTGCATGCTTGAAGAACTTGCGCGTGTGTAACAATGTGCCATCTCTTTGCAATTGAAAGGTGGAGTGCGGTCGTGACTTCGTGATAGTGGCTTGCTCGCGATGAAGTATGGTGGTGGATGCCTTCTTGCCAAGTTTTGGTCCACGTTTGAAACGACGCTGGGCCAACCTTCGAATAGTGAGATCGATTGATGTCGGATAGTGGTGGACTAACCTTGTTCTAATATCCGTCTGACTAGTTCCCGCTTGTGCTGCCTGTGCGCGAATGTCCAGTGGAATATGCTGGCTAGGGGCGGATGAGTCGGGCTCCATGGTAGTGGTGTGTCGCCTTACTGGGTGCCGCAACCCGTATGCTTCTGGGGGCAATGATGCGGTTTCGGCCGCACGAGACAATGTCTGAGCAGAACTTCCCACTGCGGGACTGCGGGCCGTGCCCATATTAGGAGTGATCCGCGATAGTTAGAAGACAGAGCCTTCCCAATTTGAAAATCACACAATGTAAGAAGTAGAACATAGATTGCTAGGATCGGGATTCTAATCCGTTCTACATCCTCCTTTGACGCTTCCTGCTCTCCCTACTGTCCTCTGGTTCCCCTTTTGGAATCAATGACCTAGACGGCACAGGAGGTGACATACGCCTGGTAGCGCGCGTGACCCGTTGGGCCTGTGTCTCTCTGTCAGTGTTAGCCTCGCGGCAAATCACACCTGTAATTTGAAAAATGACACCTGAGAGAGCGGGTTCAACATGTGAAGCGGACACACCTGTAGGTTGAGGAAATAGGACGCCCGAGAGCGGAATACGAGGAGCGGAAATGCTCGAGGCCGAAGTTGGCTATCGTGTTGCCACGTCAGGACACTGTGATACATTCGGCGAACTTCCACACTTACCATCAACAACGTGTTCTCCTTATTATGTTGGGTGACTGGCGGGTCATCGAAGGGAGTTGCATACATGTCTTCGATATCCTCCGTCTCACCATGGAATGTGGGAGGCGACGGTTCGCGGGAAACGTCAAAACGCTAAAGCAAAAAGTGAAAAGTGCACTTGACATACAAATAAACAGACTCACTACAATGTTATCGCCGACACTGGGGTCAAAGCGGTAGGTGAAGGAGAATGCGTGGAGGTCAAAACCTCTTGGGAGGTTGATTTTCACTGACGGAATCGCGTTGTTCTGAGCCATCGAGTTAGATGCAGGAGGTGATAGAGCTGCCTTGTGAGCCGCACCTTTAAGAGATTTTCTAATTCGCAAATGTCTGCGGGAAGAAAAGACGGATGCGGAGTACTAGACGCCTGATGAGTCCACTGGTCCAAGCACCGAGTCCCGAGATTCGGATGAATTTCAAAAGATTCATGACACGTGCGCAGATTCTTGGATTCCCATTCGAGACAGAAGGATATTGATTAGTCCAGAGAATGTCTATGGCGGCCTGCGGTTGAGCATGGTGATGCATGAGGTTATGTTCCACCCGGCGAATCAGCAATGTGCTTAAACCCATTAATCCCGTTCCAGACCGTCGAACTTGAACGAGATATATAAGCTTCCACAATCAGTATTTTTCAGAGTAAGAACTCGCTCCGACAGCCAGCTCGATCACCGCTACACTCCAACTACGTTCCGCTTCCAGGTAACTAGCCATCATGCCAAACAACTGCCTCGGTAACCATCCCCTTCGCTCTTGTCGTCCGACCGTTAATCGCTTTTACTATTAGACGCTGTCCTGCTCTTATTGGAGACAATGACTCTGACAGATGCTGAGGCCGCGCGTGTGCAGTCTGCCATCCACGTTGTTCGCTCTATGCCTGCGGCTGCGCGCCCCGACACCATCAAAGTTGCCGATGAATCGGCCGACAAATCTCCCCTTGCGGATACTTTGGCGTCCGGCGCTGGAGATTCCCCGCCTGCCGTCGACACCGAGGCGTTGTTGGAGGCTCTCAGGGACTTGCCTATCACCACCGAAGTCGTAGATGGGCTGACCCGCTACCAGAAAATGTATCGAGAGTTTACTTTCGACGTCCCGAAGTCCAACGCCCTGGGGCCCTTCTATCTTGTCACACGTGGCCGCCGAGTTGGTATATTCTCTTCATTGTACGTCTTTGAACTTCCATTTGTAACGTTCCTGCCCCTAACATTGCAACAGCCATCATACCAACCCTCACGTGCAAGGTGTCAGCCTTGCTTGCTACAGCCGCGTTCGCTCTATTGACGCTGGTCTTTTGAGGATGGCGGAAGCGATCGAGCACAATGAGGCAGAGTGGTTGATTTGAGTAGTGTCGAAAAGAACGTCATAAGTGCACTGTTTTGGTAATCGAAAATCAAATCTTGTTTGAGATGCGTATAGCTTAGTACTAGTCTGAGGCAATCTGAGGATCCGATCGATCAGAGGCAACCGCAAATGTATATATTCACGTAACTAGGGGAGAGGCGTGACATCTGGACAAGTTTGGTAAATGAACTGACCATGACGATGCATATCTACGAAAGTCTCGGCAACGTCTGCGGCGCTTGTAGCATGTAGCAACATATCCTCCATAGCACAAACGACCTGTGAGATTCT
The DNA here is from genome assembly GCA_038094615.1 of Heimioporus aff. retisporus. Lineage (NCBI taxonomy): Eukaryota > Fungi > Basidiomycota > Agaricomycetes > Boletales > Boletaceae > Heimioporus > Heimioporus aff. retisporus. Next base: position 8,262 of record JBBPUI010000602.1, read on the forward strand.
GCGCATGGTTACCTCAACCCGCCGTAGTTTGCTGCAAACGCCATCTGCTTGCAAAACAATTGCGTGAAGATCACGCGCTTGAACACTGAGTGTTTTGACCATATCAAGCGAGCCTTGAAGGCATTCCAAAGACTCTGTGCTAATGGCGGGGTTGCAGATGCCGAGAGCGAGCTTATCGAGAAACCGCATCGACGAGTCTTGAACAACGTTCATCAGGTTGTTCTCCAAGCCGTGTGTCGTGACACGGCTTCTGCTGGAAATAGCGTGAGGTGCGACGCAATGACTAGTTGTAAGTCTTACCGGGATGAACAGATCGGGGGGACAGTTGGCAGCAATGGAGGTGCTGAACACCGCGGCGTAGGTTCACGATAGGCAGATCCCTCTGAGGCTGATGATTTCGGCCCTACTGGGGTGTCATCTACCGCTGCGCTGCATGAGGTGTGTATTAGTACACTGGGTATGCTGAATCCCACTCACCTTTGTCTCATCCGATACTTGTTTTTGTTTTTGAGACTAATGCGTTCACGGTTTCTGAAAGCTGCGGTTTGGACAGCACTGTAGATAGCAGAAAAAATCGAACTTACTTGGCATAGTATGTCTTGCTGTACGTACGCTTCGCGTTTAATCTCTCGTCCTCTGTATGATAAAGTTTGGGTCTTCCCATGGACCAACACACTGGCAGAAGGTAGTAAGCTTCAGTGTGGATATGTAGTTGACGTGAAGGCGCAATACTACTACAAACGTGCGCTACTACAGCACACGACCTTTGTGAGATTTATACGAGGTTTATGAAAGATCTCGACATTATTCTACAACTTTACAATGTAACTATGTCCGGTCGTCCGATCAGTAACTTTCAGTCTGAAGGTGCAGTTACCAGCCTGAAGGTATGGCACTACAAACATGCGCTACTACTAACGGTCTACCGTACATGACCAAAGTTTGCGAGATTTATACGAAGTTTATCAAAGATCTCGACATTATAATGCAACTACGTCGAGTTTGGGGCATCAAACAAATGGGAATTGTACATATGGGTATATACTCGTTGCATTCACAGTCACAGATGAATTAATGATATTTCATAAGATATGGAACCAACATTCGGTGTGAGCACGATACAGCAATCAGTGCAGACCACAGTGGCGATTGTAATTACAAGCCATGATTTCACTTCACCAGCGTCGGAAACGGCTCTTGAACTCAGGGTACGCGATCTATTTACTTCTTCATATGACCTATATCCCTATTTTACCTTGTCTGTCCATACGGTCATTCTATTATGTTCGGAAACAAATGTTTTCTGACTTTTACTTTTAGGGGCTTTCTATTTATGGCGATATCGCATTTACCGGTAATCGGACCGCCTAGAAAAATAGTAAGCTTTCATGCCTTTGATCGGGATTTTGGATTCCAATCTCGGCTGCAATGGTTTACGAGAAGCAGCTTCATGACGTGTGGTGAAGTGCGCACAGTGACCACTTGGTGACCGTCCGGAATTTGTCAAGTGACATGCTAATATTTGATTGCGATGGGGCAGAGGATCTGGCCGACGGTATCTGCCATGCCACCAATGCGTTTCCTCAAAAGCTTGAGGTGGGTTCCCAGGTTACGATTTTTATCAATTTTTACTATTCATTCGACGCCATGGCACCAACGAAGTGGACGACGTCAGAGCAAGCCGATTTTCTGAAACAATGGATGCCGAGGTATCTCGAGCACATGGAAGGTAAAGACTTCCATAGGTTCTGGCCACCACTTTACGCCGCTTGGTTCGAGAGGTGGTCAGAACAGGACGAATTATTCCCCAATGCCGAGGGTCCACTCAATGCTGCACAAAGCGACGAATTGGGTACAGCTATCAACGTGCGCAAGCGGGTGAGTACACTTAACAGTTATTGGAGTCGTGTATCTACTAAAATATTTCCTAATGAAGCAATTACAAACTTGGTTCCGTTGGCGCACTAATGGCTCACGCCGCAACCGATTGGAACAGAAGCGTACCTCGGCCTTTGACAAGGCTATCGAACCCAAAGGGTCACGCGTTCTTTCTCCAGCTGAGCTCTATTCTGTCGAGTACTACGACTCTCGTATCAAACCCCTCATCAAGGCCCAGCAAGACGCAGGAACACTTGGCGGCACACGTGGCGAGGTGCTGGCTGCTGGTCGGAAGCTTTCAAAAGACCTTTTGGAAGCGGAGGACGATGAAACTAAAGAGAAAATCTATGAGATGTATAGGATGCAAAAGAAGAAGCCCGAGGATCACCTTCAGGCCGACGCTGCAGAACCCACAGACCCCATCGAACTTCAGCAGTGAGTATTTTCGCTGTTGAATTGTTGCGATCGAACTAAGTGTAGCAATCATTCAGAGCAATTGACGACCTACCGAATACCCTCGCACGTATCGCCGAGCTGATCAAGCGTCGCACTCGTTTCGCCACATCATTTATATGCGCTGGCCCGGATCCTTCCAAAAACTGGGAAATAACCTCCATATCGTGAGTACGTATTTCTTGCGGCTTTCAATGCAACTGACCATCGACCTAGCTATCATCACGATGAGACCCCACAAGGACATACATTCCCGGCGCTGTTTCCGAAACAAGTAAACGACATGACAGCCGCATTTCAAGATTATGCAGAAGCCCTGTTTCGTAAGTGTTAATTAATTTATTCATTTTTCGTACTGATCACATGGACGTAGCTTTGGAAATGCGTGACCCTGCATGTGTCGTCGACAACGCAGGCGAACCTGAGAATAAAGCCGAAGAAAATGAAGCGAATGTCTCAGACGGTACTGGCGAAACCTCAGACGAAGAGGATTCCACTGACAGAGAAGGGAGTGATGTCGAGAATGGGGGGAGTGCGACGGCCGTGGTGAGTGAGCAGGACAAGAGCATGAACAGCGAGGTGCGTTACAACGCTTGCACTTTATACCCAATTTTGAGCCCCCTCTAGAATGCGAGTGGTGCATCAGGTCTTGCTGAGACTATTGCATCACACGCTCACGACAATAATGTACCTCATTCAACGGGGCCGGTATCTGCCGAAGGATCGACATTGTTGCCTGATGCATCAGGCCTGACTGGTATCGCGCCACAGGTCCGCTTTTTTTTTTCCGAAGAACTGCGCTGATTTTGTTAACCGTTTTCCAGAATCTCTCCCTAGCGGCCCAGGGTCTAACCTACGATCTTAACCTCAGCTCTAGCAGCGGGGGAATAGACCCTTTAGCACACTCATTGACGTCACTCACCCAATCAGTGATGCCGTTTTCGGATTACGGCAATCCATCCTCATTTAGCCAGCCCGAACCGTCCTTAAGCGACACCATGCGGAGCATTAGCGCCGAGCTCGCCGATTGTGGCTGGAACTTTGCCGGAATTGGAATGAACGAATTCGGAACGCAGACGCTCCCTTCCCTCAGCACTGACGCCGGAAATCTGACTGACCCACCACTCCCTCCGCTCCCCCCTCTTCCCTGTCAGGAGCTTAGTCCGATGAGACCTCGCCTTCCTGCCGTTCGCCCACCGTCACCACCCAATAATGGCGCCAAAGAAGCCCCACCGGAGATGGAGAAGACTGACAAGACGGGCGGGAATAAAGGCAAAGGCAAGCGCTATGCAGATCCTGCATCTAATCCCATTGCATTACCAGTCGAGACGACTGTTATCGCGAAGGTCACCAAGGTGAAAAAAACCCAGCATTCCGGCAAGAAGACTACGTCGACCGGAGTTGTCACACCAGTTGCGAATACTCCGGATCTGGCTCACACCTTGCAATCGGCTACCACAGTGGAAGAACCAACCCCCCCTCTCGTCTCCACACAAGCTGGAACGTCTGGAGGTCCCCTTCCTGCCCAACCGAACAGTACCGCGCCTCCCACTTCTCGGGCATCCAAGCGTGTTCCTGTCCAGTCCAGACGAAATATGCTGGCCAATGCGATCGGAACGAACCAGCAGACTTATGTTGGAGGTGCGAATGATAATCATCAAGTACCCTCGCCGAAAAAGAGGTCCAAAAGGTCAGCAGGGGAAACTGTGGAAGGATCAAGAAAGTGCGTCGCATATTATTGTTATCAGTCTTACATTCTGAATTTCCCATCGCAAGGAAAAAGAAGGGGAAATGAGTCAGCCAACATGACGGCCCTGGGTATAGCTTGGAAGTTTTGGAATGAGCATTATTTTAGGTCTTGGTATTACGATGCTCGCATAAGATGCATTTGCTCGCGTAGCCTTGTTATCTTAATATCGCGATTGTTACACCATTGCCATTGCCGTTGGGGGAGACGAGGGGAGGCAGCGAGACGAGCGGCAGGCGGTGGAGCTAGTCGAGGGCGAGAGGGCGAGGCGGCGACAGCAACAACGTGATGACCACGATAACGTGGTTATCACGCCGTTGTTGTCGTCGTGAGACGACAAGGTAGCAGAGGCGGGCGAGTCGGCAGCAGTGGTGACGAGGGGAGGCGGCAATATGAGGGCAAGCGATGGAGCTAGTCGAAGGCGAAGGAGCGAGGCGGCGACAACAACAACAGTGTGACAACCACGATAACATGGTTATCATGCCGTTGTTATTGTCGTCGTGTGATACGAGGTAGCAGAGGTGGGCGAGGCGGCAGCAGTGGTGATGGGGGGAGGCGGCGAGACGAGCGACGGGTGATGGAGGTGGTCGATGGCGAGAGGGCGAAGTGGCGACGGCAACAACAACATGACGACCACGATGACGTGGTTGTCACGCAGTTGTCATTGTCGTCGTGCGAGACGAGGAGGGGGCAGAGGTGAGCGAGGCGGCAGCGGTGGTGAAGAGGCCCAGGGGAGGCTGCGAGACGAGCGATGGGCAATGGAGGTGGTCGATGGCGAGAGGACGAAGCGGCGACGGCAACAGCAACGTTACGCAGCTGTCGTTGTCGTCGTGTGAGATGAGGAGGTGGCAAAGGTGGACGGGGCGGCAGCAGTGGTGATGAAGGGAGGCGGTGAGACGAGCGGCGGGCGATGGAGGTGGTCGATGGCGCAAGGAAGGCATGGGAGTGTACGCGCCGAGCTGGCGTATCAAGCACCACGTACCTTAGTAGGCACACCCATGCAGGGGTACGGGCCGCGGGTGCCTAAATACCATACCCATACCCATACCCGGCTGACACTCGTACCCGAGACCTGCACAGGTATGCAGTACCCATGCTATTGCTAATCTGTCGAGCACTCTGAGGACTGAAGCTGGACCAGGGCGAGCCCTACAGTGTGAGGGCAGAATGCATCTATAACTTCAGGGCAACATTCAGGCCTAATGCATCATTGCACTAGCTACTATCAGCATACCAGACTAATCAATGATGCATCACTGTGGGGGCTTTTATTTTACAACATTCTGAGTCATGCATCATGGTCTGGAAAGTTAGCTGGTGATGCATCCATGGCTCCAGGGCAGGTTTCAAGTGTGATGCATGATTACTACCACTGTGCCAGATTAGCACATGATGCATTATGAGTGGTATTTAGATGATGCATCACAGTTTTCAAAGGGAGCTCTCAGTTCACAATAAGTCATAGTGATGCATGAATAAATAGGTTATGGGTACCTGAATTATGCATCATGGATCTAGATTATCTGATGATGCATCATTATTGGAGGCTTATTGTTGGAGGTGCCCAAGTAATGCATCATTATTTGAGGGGCTTTCAGTTCACAATAGCCTAGTGATGCATCATTTGTATCCTAATGCATTACTGTTGGAGGCTCATTGTTGGATGTCTAAGTGATGCATCATTTTTTGAAGGCTTTCAATTCACAATAGCCTAGTGATGCATCATTTATATCCTAATGCATCATTGTTGGATGTCTAAGTGATGCATCATTATTTGAAGGCTTCAGTTCACAATAGCCTAGTGATGCATCATTCATTTGTATCCTAATGCATCACTATTGGAGGCTCATTGTTTGGAGTATTTAAATGATGCATTATTGTTTAAAGGCTCTCAGTTTATAATAGCCTAGTAATGCATCATCAAAGTTATATGATGCATCATTTACTTGCCTGCTGTTGCTTGCATTTCATCATGATGCATCATCAACAACAACAGTAATGTTGCATCACCAGTTTCATTACAATCCTTGTCATTCTATGCATCAAAATGACAGTATAGCCTGATTGTGCGTACCTTTCTTCACGTGCTATGCTATGACGGACTCGCAACAGATTAGAAACATCCCTCTCTCCTTCCGTACCGCTAAAGAGCTTCGGTGTCGCGCAGAAATCCTCCCTGGTGGCCCCAAATGGGTATGTGAGACGATAAAACCTTGCGAGCCCATCAAACGCCCAGTCCATCTCTTCTACCGCGATCCTATTGACTGTTTGCAAGCACTCCTCAGCCATCCAAAGTTCGAGCAACACATTTCATTTGTTCCGAAGAAAGTCTGGACGAGCGCTGCGAAGATTTGTCATATCTACGATGAGTGGCTCAGTGGTGATCGTGCTTGGAAGATACAGGTGAGACGATGTTCACATATTGATACACTCGCGCTCATAATTATCAGGAGGGATTGCCCTGAGATGCTACCTTGCTTGGAGTTGTGTTAGCGTCCGACAAGACAAATATCTCTGTCATGAGCGGCAATCGCATGGCGTATCCTCTCTTAATCAGCCTCGCCAACATCGATGCTCATATTTGCAGCAAAACGTCCCTCCACGCATATCTTCTACTCACTCTGCTCCCCATTGCGAAATTTACACACAAGATTCCTCACGTTCGCAGTCTGCTTCAAGATCGACTGGTACATCAATCGCTTAACATCGTCTTGGCTCCCCTCAAGACAGCTGCTCGTGTTGGGATCATGATGAGCGATCCTGTGGGGAATCTGCACTACTGTTTTACCCCAATCGCTGCGTGGATCGCTGATACTCCAGAAGAAGGACTTATCGCAGGGACTGGTCCGAAAGTATCGCCAGTTACCATCGCATCCTCCAAAGGGTTTGGGGATGCTCATCGACACGAACTCCGTACTGCAGACAAAACGCTTGCTGCGATACGCACCGCCTGCTCACAGTCACGCCCCGACGACTATGAACAATTTCTCAAGGCTATGAAGCAGCTAGGCCTGAATGGGGTCGTCGATCTGGTCTGGATTGGATGGCTGTTCTCGCAGCCTTGCGACTTCATTACCCCAGAAGTCCTGCACCATTTCTTCAGATTCGCGTGGGACCACGACATCCAATGGTGTATCAAGATGGTTGGGGCCGCCGAGTTGGATTTCCGTTTCACTCTCATCCAGACGCTCATCGGCTATCGATCATTTGACGAAGGGATTTCAACGTTGAAGCAAGTAACTGGGCGTGATCACCGCTCAATTCAGCACTACATCATAGGTCTCGCAGCGGGAGCTGTGCCGCGAAAGTTCCTCGTCGCCATTCGCGCCTTGCTCGATTTCCGCTACCTGGCGCAGGTGCCGGTCTTCACTACTCTGTCCCTCCAAAAGGTCGCAAACGCTCTACAGGACTTCCATGACAACAAAGATATCATTGTGCAGAACGGTCTACGAAATGGCTGGGAAATACCCAAACTCGAATTGTTACAGAGCGTCGTACCGAGCATCCAGCAGTCGGGGGTGGTGATACAGTGGAGCGCCGATGTCTCTGAGCATGCTCACGTTGAGGTTGTCAAGGAGCCTGCACACGCAGGAAACAATCAAAATTACTACGCTCAGATTGCCTGCCATCTGGATCGATTGGATCAATGCTATCGCTTTGATCTCGCAACACACATCGAAGACCGCATGGCAGAGCAGGATGGGCCTGGGGACGAGGACAAGGACAAGGACCATGAGCCGGACAGCGAGAAGAGCGCCATCGCTGAGTATTTCGCTCCAAGGCGTCTGATGATCCATTATTTCACTGTCTCTCAGGAACTCATCCAGGGTCTTCATCCCTCCGCCCCCAAACCTTTTCATACATTCACAACGGCAACCACCGCCTTCCACCTCGCAACGAAGCCATCGTCGAGGCTGTCTCTTGGGGAAGCCGCCCTAAAGTATGGGCTTCCGGACCTCGTCACATCCGTTACGGATTTTTGTGCGGCAGGCCATGACACGTCGCCCGTGGCCGATTGGAGGGTTCAAATCTGGCACAAGGTACGGGTTCAACAAGTCACCTACCACAAGAAGTCCTTGGACTCCCCTCAGACGCTCCGTGTGATACCCCCAACTGATGCATATCCATAGGGTCAGTATGACTCAGTAATAATTAGCCCCCAGCACAAAAGCAACTGGCCAAAACGCAGCCTCGAAGGTCATTCCATCACTCAACTAAGGCTCATTTTCCGGATCCTTTCCTCCAACTATTCCGACCGGTTTCTGCTTTATGTCCAGCACTTTCGTATCGTCCCTCAAGGCAATCCCTCGAATACAAGTCTCACAACCGGTATGCATCTTTTGAAACATGCCTTAAAGTCGAACGGGCAACGTGTTGGCGGGATCGTTCCCCTTACCCTCGTGCGTTCCCCCGCTCATCTAATCCCTTACTTCAGCCAGGAGGCGAATTCTCGTCTAACTAAAAAGAGTAGCTATGAACTGAGCACCAAATTTTGGTTGAATAAGTACTGGTCAAAAGAACTTTATTACGCACTCTCCTCCGAATTCACTTAGAGTAGTAGTAAGACGCAATTGTATCGTACCAGAGCTACCAATCAGTATGCGTCGTTATCGATGGACGTTTGAACTCCTATCGATTGCTGGCAAAAATGCGGCTGTACGGTTACTTTCCTCCAGCCTCCCCAGCCTCCCCAGTCTCCCCAACCTTTCCTCCTTCATGACCAGCAAACAGCTATCAACACCACAGGCAAGTTTATTTATTTCAAACAGCATGGGAAGTGTTTGAGTTTATTTTCTTTGACAGCCACTCCGCCCGGGTGGCTCAGCGCACACTATGCCATACAACGACCTCCGTGTAAGTTCACGCAGAGAGTCTTTGACATACCCACTGAAACATCCAGCTCTCAGGTCACGTAGGGCCCAACTTCAGGGCCAAAATCGACGGAATGCGCAGCACCATGGACGAACTGGTCAGAATCGACACGGAAGCTACGCACTGGGGGTTGAACGAGCAGGAAAGCTTGCAGCTGCTAGAGTATGTTTTTCCAGATGAGCGTATACTTCAAAAGCGCGGTGCCCTCGAAAAACCCGGGGGCCACTTCGCAATGTCGCAGGTACTTAACTATCTCGCAGCAAAGGAGGGACTATACGGTGTTCCCGCCCCGGCGCAGCAGCCAGTCTCTCGATCATCTCGCGCTAAAGTATTAGGCAGCTTAAAGGCACCCATGATGCGCTGGCTGCCCAAATCAAAATGCCCCGACCTTTCTGCCGAGGCGTCTGCCAAGCGTGAGGTTCCCCTGGCAATTTTCTTCAATACTGTTCTTCAGTCCATCAAAGTGGCATCTGGCCTTAATTTCTTGTGAGTCATTCTTCCGTTTCATTAAGTGTTCGATAATTGACATTCTCGCCAGAAAGTGGAATGGTGATACATCGACCATCCCGCTAAAAGGACACGGACTAGATTGTAAAAGAAAACCTGATATTGCTTTATTCATGCGAAGCGGGAATAGCTGGCCGCACCTTGTATCGTTCTGTGAAGTGAAAAACAGAGCTGAAAAAGCAAATGAGAAGGAGTCGTACATAGAGCTCGCCGGTAAAGCAGCATGCTTACTGTTCATGCAAGATGGACGCCATGTTGCCCCATCGATTCGTATTCTTGGCTCTCGGATATATTTCACTCTTTTCGATCGGGGAGGATCTATCTCTACGTCTGGGTTCGACATTCATCAATTCCCAGAAGTATTCTTGCGCATCCTTATCGGCCTTTCGTGTTATCAGGACAAACCTGATATACTTGGTCTCGACGCTACTATCGCCTGGGAGAAACAGAGAGGG
>JBBPUI010000603.1:0-18103 GCA_038094615.1 Heimioporus aff. retisporus
CACTCGGCGTTTCACTTGTCGTCGGATCTTGGCTCGCGACACCACTGTATCGCAGAATCGCAGAATTAAGCCCTACGTCCACAGGAGTATTGGGTGTGCTTGGTTGAGCCCGTATCCAGTAGTTGTTGATTGGCTGCGTGGCATTCAATACAAAGGAGTAACGTTGACCGGCAAAAATCTGGATTGAATCCACGAGTAGAGGCTCTGTTAACACTCCATCGGCCTCAATGACAGTCAAATTATGACCATCAATTGAGAACTGGAAGTTTGGGTCGCAAGACATAGCAACCAACCGGAAGCGGTAACGCTTGCCATGCTCAACGTTGACAACCGCAAGCTCTGAAGCGGGGCCGCCAGTATAACGACCAAGTCCGTTGATGAGAGTTGACACAGCGTTGACTCCAATTATGTGGTCCAGCACCGGTGAGGCGATATGATACCTTGGCGAGCCAATAAGAATCGTAACTTAGGGGAGTGCAATAAACTCACCAGTCTGCAAGTGTGATCACGGTTGTCTCTGTACAACGTTTTTGATACAAGATCTAAGGTCTCACGGATCGACTTACCATCATCTACATCATATAGATGGCGATAAGGATCACTATGATCATATATGACAAGAGGTCCTCTCAGACCGTCGCACATTTGAGAGGAATAGTGTGAGTGATACCAGTACGTCCCCGCCTGGTTCTTTGCTTGGAACCGATGAAGGAAAGAGTTGTTCTGACTGATCGGACACTGTGTAACAAATGATGTGCCATCCACATAGTTTGTACCATTTTGAAAGAGTCCGTGCCAATGCTAAAATGGGTGAGAAACGAGATTTTTTCATCAGGCGTTTCAGTACATACTACACTGGTGCTCAGCCACATTTCGGGGTCTTTTAGTTCATTTATGACATTGATTGCAAAACGCTCTCCCTTGGCTCAGAAGTCAGCCAGATGAACAATGGTTGTCGATAAACATACCTTGTTCGCCTTAATTAGTGGACCGGGGAAGGTGCCACCTGCAACTGTAGTACTGGAGTGGGTTCAATACGAAGGAGGGTGCGATTGGAAGGAATTCAACGTACGAACGCAAGAAACCATCCGGCGCAATCATTGTGTTGGAAATCGTCAAGTTAGTGACAGGTCCAACAACATTAGCTGGAGAACCAGAGTTGGAACGCGACACGATGGACGCGGCATGTGTGATGGAAAGAAGTGAAAAAATAGATAAGAAGCGAGGATACATTATAGAAAATAGTGAGGTACTCGGGTCCCCCGCTTTTATGCTGGAGAACATCCTCCGAGTTGGTGAACATAACGAGGCCCTGGAACGTCGGTCTCTGGCAGGCACTGCATACGCACCATATTTGATCAGGTAATGCAGGGATCAGCACATGCCACTATGGACAGTGCACCCCCTGACAAGAACGGTTCGGTAGAAATTACTTGAAAGCCGTATTGCGGTGGTCTTGGCGGAGGCTGACAATGAATCGGGCGGACCTGACCGGCCTGACCTTCCGTTAATTACATAATTGTCTCGCTTGTGGGCATCCTTCAAGCTTCAAGCATCATGGGTGCGCCATCGGTGCGTACAGTTACTGTGTTTTATCAGATTATGCGCGTAAGATGGTACATCGTTGTTAATAAGCATGCACCTTGCTCTTCGCCAACGAGAGACAGTTTTGCTTTATTTACAAGGCACGCAGTTGAGTATGCACCCCGCAAGTGGACACAATGCGGCATTGTCATAGTAGGAGTAATGGTGGCGAGTCTGGATCCCCATGAGCGTTAGGAAATCACTGCCTCTCTGTCGCATAGCTCCACCAGAAGGATCACGTACCTCAGTGCCGTGACCTACTAACCCCACCGTTGACTTGACATATCAATCCAACCATGAAGAGTCTCGTGCTTGGTGTCAATCTGCGAGTCAGTACTGTGCCACAAACAACCTGGGAGGTTCCAGCTTCACTGGCATATCTGCCAGATGTCAAATGGCCCAGGGCAAATCTGCCTCGGCAATCAATTTGATAGGTACATAACTCACCACTGCCAGCTAACGCCAGTCTGAGAGTCAAACCTTCGTTCCCGTTGGAACAGCCTGAGTGGCGGCGCGGAGTTTCAATCATCGATTTCGCTCGATTCTGGAAAAAGACGGCCCTACAGCGGCGAAGATTTTATCCGATGAACCCCCGATACTTTGTTTGAAAGTACTGGTGGTAATGACATTCCGAACCTCGATACTATCGGAGGACCCGGCGCTGCCTTGCTTCTTGTATATTATGGGCTGAGTGATAGGAACACACCGGAGTGATATGAAGAACAGCTGATCGAGTTACGGATACATATAAGCGACGGCGGTTTATAACTATCATCTATCGATATCAACTGGAGTGGACAGCAATGTACTCTTGCAATAGATATTTGCCGTTTTTGTGGAGAGCCTGGTTACAGGGCATGTACAAATTTCATGGGGTTCCTGCCAAGTAGCTACCGCGGTAGCCCCTGCCCAGTGGTTGCGCGGGCAGTGTTCATCACAAGTGGGACCCTACATGGTGACTCTGCACTTAGCGCTGAGTGCTAATCTCCCCACTGATCCCAGTGAAAACGACTTAATCCAAGATCGACACGTAGGCATTCATCACACACTCGGTAACATCGGAATTGTACGATCATATCAAATTAGTTGTATGCATAGGAAGATCAAGCTCGAACATCTCATGTAGTATGGTTAAAAAATTGAAGTCGGAAGGAGCGTTACCAGGGCCATTAGCAGATATCCGTGGGGATGAGCCCAGGCTCAGTTGGAACACAGTTTATACCAGTAGTCTGAGCCGAGGGTCAGTAGGATAATACGAGACAAATGAAAGAATGGAGATACCAGGGATGACCTTTGATTCTTCCTTGGCCGCCGCAGCGGGCGCCTCCGCCATGACAGCAGCAAATCCACTGATCAATGTATAGTCAGTAGCCGTTCAATCAGTAACCGTAATTTACGCACGCGGCAAGATGAAAATCGATGTGACTAGCGACAAATCTGGTGTGAGCATACCTGCAACTCCTCATGCATGAAGATGTAGCCTACCAATGGAGGAACCATGGTCCGGGATTGTTCGTCGTGAAGCGAAATGTAACATTGTCGTTATTCGCTTGCGTCCCAATCGATATTGTATCCCTTCTGATTGGGTTCACAAAGTTGTAAGTATCGCTTCCGGGGGTTCTGATGACATCAAAATTGTGCTAGAGAGCGTTAATTTAAGTGAAGTGATTAAAAGCTGGCACATACACCATGCAGATGGAATGGGTGCTGTCGAGTACTGTGATTATCGTGCAGAGGGAAGTCTAGAAAGAGACTCACCGGTCCGCCAGGAGCACCACCTCGTGTGAGGTCCGTCGCGGGTATACTGATCTCGATTACTTTTCCTTTTGGAAGGACATAGACGCTGCCATTCGGAAGCAGCTCCGACGGGTCCCGGGCGCCACTAAGTATTTGCAATAACACAGGCAATGGTGGGCTGGCGTAAGAGACACCATTGAGCGTGAAACCCGTTGGGCCGAGTCCGGGAACCAAGTTGAGGTTCACATCCGCCTTGCCCGGTTCCGGAATTCCTGGCGCGCCTGGGGAGATCAAGGGATGGGCATTACTGTCCTTGAACGGAAGCACATATGGTCCGTGCTCTGTCGTGGGCTCCTCATCCGGAGCGCCGATATACCTCAAGATGGCGGAATTTTGTCCGTTGTCAAAGTTTTGCTGTTGACTGGATAAGGCACGAATCCAGTAGTTTCCCACATTCTGGTTTGCGGTTACCACAACCGAGTACCGTTGGGACGCAAAGACGCTCAACGAGTCGACGACCAGAGGCTCCGTCTCAACGCCGTCTGTCTCGATAACTGTCATTGGATGGCCATCAATCGAAAAGTTGAACGATGGTTCGCAGGACGCCCCCAGAATACGGAAGCGATAACGTTTTCCATGCTCGACGTTAATGACAGCGAGCGGAGATAATGGGCCACCAGGATAGCGACCAAGTCCGTTGATGAGGGTGGCATCTGCAATGATCGGAGGGGCTAACTCCGTTGATGGTAGATGATACCTGAAAAACCGTAGTTAGTCATTGTATGGGAGTTAAATGATATCATCACACACCAGTCAGCGAGGGTGATCACAGTATTCACTGGTCGTTTTATAAATAACTCGAACAGAAACAGGAAAGAGGCATACACACCGTCATCGACGTCATACAAATATTTGTATGGGTCATCTGGGTCATATATAACCAGTGGGCCTCTCAGTCCATCACAATACTGGAGTAAATCATGTGCGTGATACCAATATGTGCCAGTCTGACTCCCTGCGTTGAACCGATGAGCAAAGCTCCTGAATGGTTTTATGGGGCACTGGGTAACAGCCGAAACACCATCTGCCCAGTTGGATCTCCTCTGGAATATACCATGCCAGTGCTATCATGTAATCAGCATCACAGCATACTGGAAACAGTTATCACACCGACCACGCTCGTGTTAGTATCCATTGTCGTGTTCGTGAGTTGATTGATTACATTTATTCTGAAATCATCGCCCTTCAGAGATGGCCGTCAGAATGAATTCGCAGATCGAGGTTCAAAGAACCATTTACTTTCATGGCAGTGATCAGCGGCCCCGGAAACCTTCCTCCAGCAAGTACAGTTCTAAAAGATCTCAATTTCAGACACTTGAAGCATGACGGACGCTGCTCACGATCGCGAGAAACCATCAGGAGCTATGACCTTGTTGACGATGCTCAGATCTGTTACGGGACCAAGAACCCTAGGTTCGTCCACAGTAGAAAACAACGGATCTTGGAGTCTCAAAATCGAAAATATAAAATATGCCGATTTGATCACAACGAGGTCCACTCACAATCGTGGGGTATCCTCAGAGTGCCCTTCTAGTGACTCGCGTGCTGCGATAACTGGCGCAACAAACAGGTAAAACGAAACCAACACCAGAGCACGATAGAGTGTGGACCGCATGGAGCCGACTCCACCAGATGCAGTGGTACCGGAAATGCCTCAAGTACATTGCTGATGATCCTTTTAACATGGGGAGAAGAGCAGTGCTTCCCGCAGCTGGAGCACTCCATTCTCAGGGCAGGGCAGGGCTAGAATTGGACAAGATAAGCGATCGCGTCTGCTCAAGCCAACCCACCTTGGCAACGGCGAACTAACATTCGAACGGGTTACTTACAGCATTACACCGCGAATGATGGTACTATAAAGCGGTGGTAAGCCATATGCCAATTCAACTTTCTTGCGAAATGCCTCAACAAGTTCAATTTCCAAGTGGCTGACTGGAATATAGGTGGTGTTTTGGGCGTAACATGGCTACAAGACTTATAGACTGACAGGCGACCTGACGGACGATAAATGTCGGCGGATCGAGCAACTTGGGGATACGGACCCTGGCTAGCCACCATTCTGAAAGGAGATACATTGCGAGTATACGAGCGACTGAGCTTGTACGCTTCCGTACGGGCAGTGCTTCTGCCATCGGCATTCATTAGTTGGAAACCTGAATGGTGATTCACACGCCTTTACAGCAGTCGTAGTTGAAATCTTTGTTGGCCAGATTAAGTTGATTATTGCGGTCAGACTATTACCTCAGTCACAACATGTGCCAACCCTATTCATGTGTAGGACTGGCATGGCCTAGTGAATGGCGTTTTAGGGATTCTCGTGTCGAGTGGGTTAGCACGCTGACCTTTACGAGGGCTTGCGAGTTCTAAGGCACAGGCGTGCGGGTGTCACGGAGGCCTGATAAGACCAGAATCCGAATACTTGGCTCCACGACATGACTCACCAGCACCCGACAAAACGGTTAGACATGGGCATGTGACATGCGACAACACCAAAGTAGCGTCTGTGCGCGCTTGAACACCGTCCTGGTAACACATGTCGAGGCTAGGCATTTCAACGGTTCCGTTTCGGCGTGCTAAAATATAACCGACAATGCGTGCGGCATTTCTGCTTAGTACCATGCAGTGAGTATCCGAGTGTCGGGAAGACCGTCCACATGCAGCTCTCAAGGAGCATTGTGTGTGAAATCTCACCGGCTCTTTTGAGCTTCCTCATACAAACATGTAGTGTCACGGTGTTGACTCGTTTCTAACGAAGTTCGGTGTGACAATCAAACCATCCGATGATATCGTGAACTGGCTTGTCCTTAGTCAGCGCAAGCGAGAAAAACCGTAAGGTCCTGATCTGTTTGAACCACGGAGAAATCAACTCACTTGAGCTCTGTTTGAATCATGAAAAGTAGGCATTCGAGTCTTTTTTGCCATTGGGTCAAATGGATGCAATCAAGTACGTAGTGTTATACAACCATTACTACATAATTGACACTCCGAGGGATATGGATTCGTTCGTGCAATAAACACAGTGAGGAGTAGAAAGTCAAAGTACTAATAACTGGAAAGCATAAATTTCATCCATGCTAGGTTGTTTTTGAAGAACACAGTTGATGCCACTGCTCGGTTAGAAAGTAGTTAATTGTCGCATGTTCGTGTGACAGACCACACAATACCTGGAATCGCTAGGGCCAACTGTTGGGTCCCCAAACTCGGGACTTCCGCCATCACAACAGCGAATACACTGGGTATAAAGATCTCCTATGGGATCATGAGGTTGCCCGTCGGATCGACATCCTGGTGATGATGCCACTCCGACGTGACAAACCATGAATTTTGGAAAGAGCCGCTATGATACCTAAATCGAGCATAACGGCTACATTCTGATACAAGATATTTGCTTACCAGTCCGAAAGTATGACAACGCACTTTCTGCTTATGGAAGTAAGCGTAGAAGAATGCACCGAAAACAGACTGGAATCTACCATTATCAGTGCCATGCAAGCGAGTTTGAGGGTCCTCCGGATCATAGATGACTGGTAGTCCGTCACAATATTGGGTTGGATAATGTGAATGGTACCAGTATGTTCCATTCTGGCCGACAGAAGTGAACTTGTACGCAAAATTGGCGCCCTCAACAAGTGAGCGCTCCATAACAAATGAAACACTGTTAGCCCAGTTGCAATTCTGTGAAAAATCCCATGGCAGCGCTTTGAGAGAAGCATGAAGATACAGCCCGTGAAACGGTAACACAGAATGTGTACAGTGAATATACCCAAGGGCCTTGTAGGCGAGTTCGTTCGAAGCCTGGATGGCAAACTAACACCGTAGAAAAAGCGTTCATGCGACATCCAAGGAGTACCCAATTTATTCTCACTTTGTTGGCTTGAATCGACGATCCGGGAAGTATACCATCAACCAGAACTGCCCTGCCGAATATCGTTAAGGTTTCGTATATCTAGGAACTACAATCGATGTTGACTAACGTTCGGTTGAACCCATCTGGCGCAACGTAATTGCTCGCGACGCGGAATTGAGTTACGGGTCCAATAGCGTTGGATGGGGTGGAAGTGGTTGTGGCGGTTTGGTAGGGGCATCATTGAAGACCAGAACAACAGAGCAGCATTGCCACGGGCCAAACAGACAAGGCAGGATTCCAGGGTGAACGGTTTTACCGATTCTGAGGATTCGTCGCAACAAATTTACGTTGATAGCTCACCGGAAACATTGTGCGTAGGGAAACAAAATGCCAGCTTTCGTGCGTTTATACTAGCCTTGCCGCTTTTTAAGGGGCGGTTTTAGATTGCAAATCGTCCGGCTCCCTGCAAGACCGTTTGCCAGTGAGCCCAAATCCTCGCCAGGCGGTTAAGCGGTAATAGTATGGGCGAATTTGAAATGCCACGTACCTAGGCTAACAGCCCCCCTCGTCTTGTTGCGGAATGCGAAATTGAGGCCGTGCACGATTTGGCTCGTCCACTCGTTGCTAGTTGCATTAAGACTCAGTTGGGGCTGCCGACTTCACTTGAACAGTCGAACCAGAACCATCCGAATGCAAAGAGACAAAAAGCTAGTCTGCCACGGATCTTGCACGTCTAGGCAAGGCGAATAGCAACGAACATTACTTATTTAGTTATAGTAGACACGAAGCCGCGCGGCAACTTGAAACTTGAAGCTTTGATTCGGGTCCTGGGCGCCGTGAAATCATCACCTGGTTGCATACCTACGGTGCCTCAGAAAATCCGTCTAAGCGGATGTCATTTGCATCCCTCGTCATCTTCCTTTCACATTCTGAACTGAATTCTATGGCCGCTGAGATCCGGAGAGGTTCAATTGCTGTGAACTAATTAGGTCTGTCTACACAGCAACATAGAAACCACATTATCAACGTCTACAATATTAATCCACAGATACATTGGCGTGTTGATATGGCACAAAATCCGCAGTCCGTAAGAAAAGTCAACATTAAGCACATCATCAGCTGTTGCCCTGCGTCACGTTAGCTGGGCACAGTTGATACCACTCCTCTGTGAGGCAATCAATCTCTGCAAGTTTCTACTATTTAATGAATCATACCTGGTGCCACTTGGGACTCTTTTTTAGCTGCCAAACCAGGAGCTTCCGCCATCACAACGGCATATCCACTGCAATAAGGGGTTAACTATGGAAGGAGGCTGGCCTATTGGAAACAACATACTGATGGAGATGCCAGTCAATGTGGCTAATCATAGACACGTAAGGTATTAAACTTGTGAAAGCGCACGAACACTCACCAATGAAGGAACCACGGTCCCGGATTGTCCGTAGTGAAACGGATGGTGACGTCATCCGTAGAGCTATTACCAATTGAAACGACATCGCGCCGGACAGGATTCACATAGTTCGTGACGTTGCTCCCAGCTACCCTAACAACATCGAATGAATGCTGAAAAAAACTCAGTGGTGAGTAGAAATGGAGAGTTGGCGGAAACTACATACGCCGTGTAGATGGATGGGGTGCTGAAAGAGTAAAGAAGGTTAGCCGGAGGTAACAATCCAAATATGCGGCACATACGGGACCACCAGGAGGAACAGTAGAGTTCGGGAAGCTTATTTCTATGACCTTGTTCGGGGGAAGCTCATAAACACTTCCATTTGGCAGCAATTGGGAAGGATGTCTTGCCCCGCTGAGAATCTGGAGGAGGACGGGAACAGGAGGATTGATATAGGCCGTATTGTTAAATGTGAAGAATCCTTCTGCGTTGAAACCAGACACAAGTCGGATATTCACATCCGCCTTTCCGATCTCGGGTATTCCAGGAGCACCTGGGTCAACGAGGGGGTGAAGGTCACCCTCATTAAACGCCAGTTCATGTGGGCCAGGAACCGAAGTGGGATCTTGGTCAGGTGCTCCTTCGTATCGCAAAATTGCCATATTTTGACCACCCTCAAACGACGCACCGACTAGATTGGTCAAAGCGCGGATCCAAAAGTTGCCAACGGCCTGATTTGCTGTGACGACCACGGAGTAGCGCTGGCCCGCGAGGATGGGGAATGAGTCGACTTCTACGGGTTCTACTTCATTCCCATCTGCCTCGATAATGGTCATCCGATGTCCATCAATGGAAAAGTTGAATTGAGGGTCGCAAGATATCGCAAGGATACGGAAGCGATATCGTAGTCCTTGCGTGACATTAATGACCGCGAGTGGCGTGGGTGGGCCACCAGGATAGCGACCAAACCCGTTGATCAGTGTTGAATTTGCCTCGACCGGAGCAAATTGTTCCCCCAGAACGATGGAGGGTAGATGATACCTAAATCCTGTTAGCAAAGGTTTTTGGTATAAAGGTTGGCTCACCAGTCTGACAACGTAATAACCGTATTTTCTGCTTTAGATGATAAGATAAAATCGAGACAAAACATTGACAGAAACTTGCCATCATCAACGTCATACATGTCGGCTAATGGGTCTTCAGGGTCATAAATTACCAACGGCCCTCGGAGACCATCACAATACTGATTTGAATAGTGCGAATGGTACCAGTATGTTCCGGTCTGGCCTGTGGGCGTGAACTTGTATTCGAACACATCTTTCTGCAGAAGTGGGCACTGAGTAACGGATGAAGTACCGTCAGCCCAGTTGGACTGCAGCTGAAAGATTCCGTGCCAATGCTTCAGGGGATACATGAGGGTGTAATTTCTGAGATGTCTGCAAATACTCACGATGGTAGTATCCAGAGGCATAGTAGGGTCCGTGAGGTCATTGGAAACCTGAACGGAAAATTGATCACCCTACAATGCATGAAAAGGCTTGTCCAAATATAATCATGACTCTCACCTTGTTGGCTTTAATCAATGGCCCAGGGAATACGCCATTGACAAGAGTGGCTCTGCAGAATGCGGGTGAGAACAGGATACGAGGCAATAAGATCACAAACTCACGATCGGTTGAACCCATCGGGTGCGATGTAATCATTCGCAACACGAAATTGGGCCACAGGACCGACCACGCTTGATAGTATGGATGTGCTTGCCGCAGAACCTGTGCTATTCGTACTGGTTGTTGCAAGGTCATTAGGCAGCGACAACGTATGCGAAATGAAGAGCAGCGACGACGCAGCGACAAAAAGCAAACGCATTTCCAGCAGAATGCAGTGGATTAGCGCGTACACCTTGCGCTTCCTTTATATCCGGGGATACTTCAACATGGCCGTTCCTGTGGCCTATCCACCCTTGCTATGTTGTCGTGCAATACCGCTTGACCACTTTCAATGCAGCGCCATTCGTATGAAATTGCGCGGAGCACCATCGCCGTTCGCCTTATGCAGAACTCCACACCGGACCAGATACCACAGAAGGATTGTATGGGATAGTAATTTGGTCGGCTGCTGAGTAGCCGGGTGACCAAATGCTGCATACCAACGACAAGTCACAGTTTCAATCGCCAGACTTCGTAGACAATGAGTAACCGTCATAGCAATGAGCTTCCAAAATTGAAACGGGGCTTACCCGGCCCTAGCCCTTCAAAGAGCCTCAATGAATGGTGAGGATTCATGGTGCTGCATATAATCCGGGTCGATAAAGTGTCTCGCGTCACGATTTCAAAAGACTAGCCCCAGAAACCCCGGGAGATTCTATGCGAATTCCTGGACTGCGACTAGCACCTCACGACCTCCAGAGTGCAGCATCCATTAGAAATGATGAAGGCCGTGCAGAACAGAATCCTGCATCACATCTCGACGCCTATGCATCTCGATTAGTAAGATGACTAAAGTACGATGATTAGTGAATAGGAGAAGGCCTACCTCATGCGGGCTGGCGACCTCGGAGTGATCCGTCGGTGTAGCTGTCACGAACCTTAGTATGTGATTCATTGACAGATGGCATCGGGACATTCAGACTCGTCACCAAATGTTGACATATTTGCCAATCAGACGACAGTTGTCGGAAGGAAGGAATTGCACATTGACCGGGCGTGCTTGAACATGACAGTCATTGAGTAAAAGTTACATTATGTAATACGACAAGCAACGGTCGCATCCCGACGGTTTACATAAAGACTCTGACGCATACCAGTGAGGCAGTCGCAAGCAGATCTACCAGGTGGTCAATCGGGTGGGGCTGGCAGGATTGTATAAAAATATCTTGATTAAAATTTGATTGAGCCGGGGCCACACAGGCATATATTTTGGGACCTTATGTGTGAACGAGCCAGTGTTGGTCATCGCTATGGGATTCAATCAATTTCAATGTTCTGAGCTGACTTGCAACAACTTGGGGCGCTATTGTGTCTGCGATCCTAGACACTTGTCGGATATATTTAGCATAAGCACCTATGCTATTCGTTCGGTCCCTCGATGAGACTTGAATGTCCACAATCACGAACCTCGGAAGCCGTTAGTTAATGGTCAACCATTCTGACAGGAGTGATTCACAGCTGGCAAGGGGTGGGGCACCGTATCCACCTAACAATGACGAAACTGGAGGGTCGTGCCGTGTTTTTGGAACTGCGGAAAATTATCGTGACAACTTGCCACTGACCAAGTAACCCTACAGAGTTGTTGCAAGGCTGCGTGGATTCCTATGTAGCAAATGAAATTGGAAATAATGTTGAGGTGAAGCTATGCATACGCACGGACCCTGAGTCAGTTGTACTACCACAGTCCATGACATACCTGCTGAGAAAGTCCCAGGAGTAGAGGTTACTATTGGGGAGCGTGGGTTGCTTGAAAGAGCCCTTACGTGCCTATGATAAGTAATGGATAATCGCCGAGTTCTGCGTTCCGGCATCGCTGGTACACACGGCGGAATGGCTATGAGTACATGGGATGTACTAGATTCGTGATGCCAGCAGAGAGAGGGCGGGTGCAGGTGGCGGTCGGGCGACAGCGCTTCGCGCTCTCCTGCAATGAGTGATACTGTACATTGTGAGAGGTGAGAGGGGGGTGAGCACACGTCGCAATGGAACGCACGAAGGAAAAAAAAACAGTATGGGCGCTCAGCACTCACTCGTTAATGAGCTGCAAGGCCCGGGTGCTGAAAGGCTCGACTTGAAACAAGGAAGTGGTGGGAGGGTGGAATGAAGGGATGGGAGGGACTGGAGGGACAAGCGGACAAGCACGGTGAGGGTGGTGTTCTTGAGACTCGATTCGTCGAAGTGAGTTCATGCGTTCCAAAGACGAAACTCTTGATCGATCAAAATGATATCTTTACATTGTTGTCTGTCAGAGCCAGTGCCTCAAGTATTTCATCAACGCTGTTCGGAAAGCCTTTGGTTACTCTCAGATTGGGGTTACTACTTAAGATGTGAATTAGTCAGCATTTCCTGCCCCTGAGTGTGGGTTATGGGTTATGGCTACAGAACCCCTGCAGACCGAGTACGAAGAACTCGGGTAAAGTGCTGACCGATAGGGACTCAGCGCCGGAACCATATCACACTTACTGCATACCTTGGGGATATGAAATATTGAAGACTAGACCACGCCAGCATATCAATCAAGTTATATTACATCATTGCCATTCGAGGCACAATCCCAGAAAAGAGACTTCAAGCTTTACTACCTACTCTTAGTTGTGGGCTTCACTCAAACCGTGTCGGTTCATCCCTGTGTTGTGTTTGATGGGCACAGTTTGTACCATTCCGCTGTGAGACTCTGATCAATATCCGTACGTCTACACGGGTTACATGATGGAATACCTGGAATCACGTGGGACTCTTGCTGAGCCGCCAAGCTCGGGTCTGTCGCCATGACGACTGCAAACCCACTGTATCCAAGGATTAGCCAAAGTATTAGACCATGTGGATTGACGCACCGATGGAAATGCCAGTCAATGTGGCTAGATACGCACATAAGGAGATTGAACTTGTAGCACCATCGAAAGAGTCACTTACCAGTGAAGGAACCACGGTCCGGGATTCGCCGTAGTGAAACGGATGGTTACAGCATCCGTGGCTTGGGTGCCTATGGACACGACATCGCGCCGGACAGGATTCACATAGTTGTAACTAGTGCTTCCCGCAACCCTCACAACGGAAAATGCTTGCTAAAAGAATTATTAGAAACTGGAAGAAGGAAGCGAAGGGAAGTTATATACGCCATGCAGATGGATAGGATGCTGGGATACAACCTCAGTACAAGTTAATGTTTCAAAAATATGATACATACAGGACCACCAGGAGCCGCAACCGGGTTGGGGAAACTTATCTCTATGACCTTGTTGGAGGGAAGTACATAAATGCTTCCTTTTGGTAGCAACTGGGAGGCTTGTTGTGCTCCACTGAGAATTTGCAAAAGGATAGGAACAGAGGGGCTGGCATAGGATACACCGTTGAACGTAAATTGCCCCGCGGCATTGAAACCAGGCACGAGTTTGATATTCACGTCAGCCTTTCCAACCCCAGGTACCCCCGGAGCACCCGGGTTGATGAGCGGGTGAAGATTGCTTTCGCTGAACGAGAGCTTATACGGGCCAGGAGCCGAAGTGGGGTCGCGGACAGGTGCCCCTGCATATCGCAATATCGCTTGATTTCGATTCCCAGTGAATGATGCACCGGGCAGACTGGGCAAAGCACGGATCCAATAGTTGCCAACGGGTTGGTTTGCTGTGACAACGACAGAATAGCGCTGGCCCGCAAGGATCTGCAATGAGTCGACTGCTACAGGGTTGACTTCGATCCCATCTGCCTCGATAATAGTCATCCGGTGACCGTCAATGGAGAAGTTAAAATTAGGGTCGCAAGATGTGGAAACGATACGAAAGCGATATCGTAATCCATGCGCGATATTGACGACTGCGAGTGGTGTAGATGGGCCACCAGAATAGCGACCAAGCCCGTTGATCAGCGTCGAGTCTGCTACTATTGCACCCCCTCTTGCGCCCAGTATGGTAGCGGATGTGTGATACCTCGATCGGAATCAATATAAATTTCCAGTACGCGAGTATTTGCTTACCAATCCGCGAGAGTGATGACTGTGTTTTCTGTTCAGAGCGATTTAAATCAAAGCCAATAGATGAACATTGACAACAACTTGCCATCATCAACGTCATACATATGTGCTAAGGGGTCATGCGGGTCATAAATCACCAACGGCCCCCGGAGACCGTCACAATATTGAGTCAAATAATGCGAGTGGTACCAATATGTCCCAGTCTGGCCAGTCGGAGTGAACTTGTATTCAAATGTTTCTTTCTGAAGAATCGGACACTGGGTAACGAATGAAGCACCGTCAGCCCAGTTGGACTGTATCTGGAAAATTCCATGCCAATGCTGAGGGAGATACATGAGGATGTGGTCCGTCGTGAATGTTTGTAAACACTCACAATGGAGGTTTCCAGAGCCATGGTAGAATCAGTGAGGTCGTTTGAAACTTGAATGGCAAACTGATCGCCCTGTGGAACAACATAAGTACCCTATATAAAGGCCACGTAATCCTTACCTTGTTGGCTTTGATCAATGGGGCGGGAAATACACCATTGGCAAGAGTCGCTCTACAGAACGTTAGCAGGATCAGAGGAGACGATACCATCCACTGACGATCGTGTGAACCCATCCGGTGCGATGTTTTTGTTCGCAACCACCAAATGAGACACGGGACCGATCGCGCTCCTAGCAAGAATGGTAGGTGACGCATGCGGGATAAAGAGGAGCAAGAATGCAAAGATAAATTGTGAAAGCATCCTCCAAAGACAGAACTGAGGGGAGTTCTTGGATGCTAGCCAGCACTCAAGTGCTTGTTTTATAACGAGGCATATCAAATAAATAAAAAAAGGTTGAGCATACCCATTTCCGTGACCCCCGTTCTTTCGCCCTGTCGCCCTACGTTATTGCTTCAGCACCCGTGATGGCTAGCGGCATGTTTCATCATCAACTTTCCTAAAGAATGTGCGGAGTGCCATCGCCGTTTTCCTAACAGAACGCAATGCTGGCAGGTGTACCACAGAATAATTATGTGAAAAGATCGCGATTCCGGCTTGAGAGGGGCCAAGTGATGGCATAGACCAAGAAGTGAGCAGTAGCCGAGTAGGTGGTTGCGGCTTTAGCGGTCGAAACTCATGCATTCGACAATGGTACTTGTCACAGCAAAACGGAAATAGGACTGACCAAAACTCCATCTCTCGAGACCCCGGTTAGCCGTGACGAGCATGGCCGGTCGGTGGGATCCAATATCAATTGGAGAGGAACTCCAGTTCCAGTGTGTTGCACCGCGATGGCCCCTACTGGTATCCAAATGGCAGTCGGGGCATTCCTGCGAAATAGCCATGTCATCGAAGATGTCCCTATCATGTTCCTATCACAATGAGCATAATTTAGGAATGACGCTGGCGCGCCCGAACAAAAGTTAGGTAGCAGATAGAAGAAGGCACCTACTATACAAGCTGACGACCTCGATGGATTCATCTAAGCACCATACAAGACAGCAGGGGTGCGAAAGCTTGACTGATTTGCTTGTTGGCTGCCGGCCATTGGAACGTTGGCGAATGTAACGAGTCCAGGGAACCTGCCAAGATGTGTTTTCCGATCAGAATTTGACAACGAAACCTTCGAAGTAACTCCATATAAACCGGTGGATGCTTGAAGCCCGGGGAAGAGCGCAAGCGAATTGAAGGCAGTTTGATGAAGACGTTTTTCCTCACAGCATTATGTAAGCATCTTATTCGTATCAAGCATCACTGGCATGACGTGTCAAGCCAACATAGTGATATTACATGCCCCCCTTGCAAAAAAAAGGCACTAAACAACCTGGTAGGCATCATTTTAGGCATTGTAAAGGGGTTATTACTACCAAGTAATACTTCTCTCGAATATCCATTGGCAAGCAGTGAGCCCAACTTCCCTTCTGATCGCGATTAGGATCTAATCATGTCTCCACAGTGGATATTTTTGAACATCATACATATCGGTAAAACTTTTTTTTGGAGACGCGTGCAGCTGCTTATCGGCGCTACCGAAGCCGTTGCCGAGAGCAAACTTTAGCATCGCAATATACATCTCCGCCCAGGTATCCTGAATGAAATGCCACCAGCTTGGCCCAATCTATGGCACAGGTAGAATGTGCGAAATGCCTCAGAATACGGCACAACGTGCCGTTGCGGCATAATGCAGCCACACCTCATTGCCAAATAAAATCCGCAGGGGCAAGGGCGCTGGACCTGAGGCAATTGTTCTTAGGGGGACGCCCGAGAGTCATGACATGGAAGAGTCCCTGAAGACGACCATCCGCTCATATCCTCCTGTGTCTTGATTCACGAGAATTCCCCTGAATTTGCCCGAATTGCTCTACCGCTCATCATCTTTATTAGAAAGTGCAGCATTATCGACAGGACACAGCCTTGGTAGCCCATTGGAAGAAGTCTCAATATCTTGGGTGCGAGGCAGGGTTCTAGACTCGGATTCTTTACGTATGCTACTCCCAGGGGTTGGTACAGTAGACAAAAACATGTAGATGAAATAATATGGGTATAGGTAGCAATCCGAGAACGATTGAATTAAGATAAGAAGTAAGATAGAAACTCTGGAGACGAGGATGACAATGTGCAAACGATGAGCCACACAGTGGACAGAAAGACGATTGAAAGAGACGACTCCTCTATGGTGAAACGGACAAGGTGTTATGGGTCGCCGGCATGATACTGATGTCCGTGTGGGAACCCGTTTGGTTGCGGCTAGGTGATTCGGGGAATGTCGGGTGAGAGCAGGCAGCGTCGAAAGGAGTAAAGCAGTAAAGTCGAACTGGTCCGTGGTGTTAAAATGGGCATACGTAGCTTCCCGAATCTTGGAAGGGCAAAGATCTTTCCAGGAGGCTGTGATTGATTGAGTTTAACAATCCAGCCAACCGTTAAGCGAAATTGATCACGCACTTGGCAAGATTCTGTTCTGCTGTATGGCGGCTGTATCAGGTGTCTCCGCCATTATCACAGCAAACCTGCTTTTATCGTTACTCAACTGGGTCATCTGGGTCATATATAACCAGCGGGCCTCTCGGTCCATTACAATACTGGAGTAAATCATGTGAGTGATACCAATATGTGCTGGTCTGAACCTCCTGTTGAGGAAGCCAAGCCAGCTTCTGCGGTGCTTAGCGGACTCGTGCGAAAGTAACCGGTAAGTCGGCGCATCGCTGTCCCTGTGGTGCCAGTCAGCATTGTCGTCGCCACCGCCGGCTCGCCCTCTCCTCGCGTCCCGACGACGCCTGCCGGTGCCGGCGGCTCACCCATCTCGCCTGACGACGACAACGATGGCCGTTGTCGCCGCCGACGTTGCCTGTCTCGTTCTCGTCTACTCACCTCCCGACCTCTACCACGCCTCTTTCGCCCATTTCGCCGCCATCACCGCCTCCCTTGCCCTTTCATCCTCAACCCCCGACCACCATCGCCTGTCCCCATCTCGCCTATCTCGCTGCCAACACTCGTCTCATACGACGACGCCGATGGTGCAACGACCATCACGTTGTTGTCCCCGTTGCCACCGCCCCGTGCCCCTACCCCTTCCCTCGATCATCTCGCCCGTTTCGCCTCCACCCCTCGTCTCACGCGACAACGACAACGACGGCGCGACGACCGTGATACCACGGTCGTCACGTTGCCGTTGTCGTTATCGCCGCCTTGTGCTCTTGCCCTCCCTCAACCTCTGCCGCCTGCCACCGCCTCGCTTCGCGCCCCTGCCCCTCCCCCGACCATCGCGCCGCCTGCCGCTGTCTCGCCCGTTTCGCCCCCCCCCCCCCCCCCACGTGGCAACCCCCTCGCCCACCCCCCGCCC
>JBBPUI010000604.1:0-18098 GCA_038094615.1 Heimioporus aff. retisporus
GCCCGATCGCACGCTAAGAGCCGTCCTGGTTATAATACACCAGCCGCTAAACCCGCCAGCCCGTGCGTCAGACGATGGTTGAAGCACGCACATAACACCGACGACGCATCTCGTGATCCGCCACGACGCTCCAGGGCTCGGTCACTCCCCCACCTCGATGCCATACCATCACATATTATTGGGCTACTTTTCGACCGGATGGCGTCCATCCACGCAAACACCACCTCGCAGGTGACGGAGCGCGCTACCGCTACTTTTGCATGATCTCGTGGAGTCTGTTGGACTCGTTGTCGCGTTCTCCGTGTAGTGTCGCCACGATCAGCACGAGGGGCTCGTGCAACGTGCACATCAACTGGTAAAAGACGTCTTTCGAAAGTTCGAACGAGGTCGGGAACCGGTTGGCGTAGAGCCGCCTGTCGAGCTCGCCAGATTGTGGGGAGCAAGATGGTGGCGACGAGATCACGCCGAACGCGAGGAGGATCAGGGTGCCTGGAGAGAGGTTGTACATTCGAAGACCTCAGGAGAGGTAGAGACGTGGACGGGCGGGGAGACGAGGAAACTCTGCGACACTTTCGCATGGTCGTTTGGCGAAACCGTCAGCGGAGTGCTATCCGGCGCAAGAGCAACTCACGACGACCCGTTGGTCAGAGTCGTCATGGAGAAAGAGGTAGAGCACGAATCGCTTGCTGAAACTCGGCGGCATCGGTTACTTGCATGTTCCGGAGAGCATGGGACAATAATATACGGATTGGCGGCCTTTTCGGCAAAGGCGATGAGCTGGCCGTAGGAGCGACCCCTGGTGTGCTCAGTTTAACCCCATGGGCATAAAAGAAGGGGGTGCGGAGCCTAGCGACATCCTGGCTGGCGCAGACGACCTTCTGTTGTGTTCACAGTCGACCTCGGCCACGTTGGGCTTGGCTTGTTGTATCTGACAACCGAGTTGCATCCAAGTGGGCGAGCTTTTTTTTGTGGCAACACCCGGAGGAAGTCAGCATGGACCGATGGCGGGGGGTAACACGAGGTACCAAGGAGAGAGGAACTTGGCAATGGCAGAGCCTTGTTCGAGGTAGGGGCCAAACGACCGACCATCGAGCAGGACGACCATGCCAGAGGGGTTCGTGGTTGAACGGGCCGTCCGGACGACGAGGGATGCAGGTTCACGGGACGATGTTGGCGTGGTTGCAGTTCGGGTTCAGGCGATGTTTGAAAGTTTACCGTAGGCTCGCGAAGCGGCTGAGATAGTCGAAGCGATTCTCTCTATCGCCGGTTTAGGTGTCGACGAGTTCACCGTTGCGATACAATTTCATCTGGGAGTATCGGTGGCCCCATTCTCTTTGCAGAGGTCCGGGGAGCGTCAAAGGGAGAGCTGGAGGGGAGAGGGGTGGACCCTCGTTGAGTGCGCGTTGACCTGCTAGAGGTGGAGGCCGGGTTCTGGGAGGGCATCGAAGTAGTCAACGAACTCGTTCCATGTGGGCCTAAATCGACAGTGGCGACAGTAGGACGAGAGATGTTCGACGAACCAGACCCTGTTGTTGATGGTCTGCTCAAAGTTCTGGGGGCTGAGGTTGCTGGGTGCGGTAGGGGAGGAAAGGAGGAAGAGGAGGACATGGTTGCACACCGCATACACTTGGAGAGAGGCCGTGGGGACGGGCCCGACGTGCTGACGTGGGTGGACGGTCATCGACGCACTCCCGCTGGGGCCAAAAAACCCGGGGAAACCAGCCTTTGTTCTGCGCGCCGTTTGGAAAGCGAGCCCCGGTGCAGGCGAAACTGTAATCGCCACGGGTTCGTTCGTGCGATGCTATTGCTTGTTGGTAGCAGAGACCAGATACTGGCTGCTGGCACCCTCCTGAGTGTATACATGCAGCACAGCCCTCGGTGAGACAAGAAAACCCCACATACCCTGCTTCTTCCGCATGGCTGCCGGTGATGTTTGTCGGACGCAGGCATAAGAGCGATGTTCATTTTGGCCAATCCAAGTCCACTGAGCGTACATAGGTAAGACGATCGAACCGTTTTCGTCCCCGCTTCCGAGTTGGTGGTGATTTTACGTGTTGAAAAGCTTTCAGACACTACCTCAACTTCGCCAAACATCGTACGTTCAAAAAGTTCAATCCAGCACCAAAGCACAAGTACTAAGGCAAGTCTGCGTCACGCCAACTCGATTGCATCCAGGTTACCCACCGAAGGCTTAGTACTCGCCCATGACCACGCACGACGCTTCCCTCAACCGTCACCCCATGCTATTTATATACCGCATCATCCCTACCCCTGCGTTCGTGATTTCCTGCGTCTGGCGTAGCCCTACACACCCACTTCTCTATTCCCCACTGTCCCTTTTCGCATATCAAATCTGCTCGGTGCGTGCCGTCATCATTGTCGTCGTATACTGCGTAACTGACTTGAGGTCCGCACGCACGCTCTTACCCGCTCCAACAACCCAACATCGTGTTCACACCTCTGGACATAACGTTGGCAACACAAGAGAGGAGGGGGGACCGTGATAACCCGCCAACGTCAACAACCGATGTTCTGTGACAGCCTGCCTACTACACTAGCACGACTATGCTAGTAATGGCAAAAGTGAAGGTGCACAGCGACGACGAGGGTAGTACGGGTTTCTCCACGCTGATCCACGGCCCACTCGCACTCACCATGAGCGCCGTGACAGTGCACCCACCATACCACTACGATGAGGGAGATGAGGCGCGTGATGACTCACTGACACCCACCAAGCAGTAGTCTCGATGACTATGACAGCCTGTCCACCACCAGATGAGGACGAGCGAGCGCTCCATGACACCTGACCACGATGCCAGTGAGCGCAAGGCATTGACATAATGCTAGATACCTGATGGCGAGAGTGAGTGGGAGGCGCAGTGACAACCCTTCGAGAGGGAGAGCGAAGGCGAAGGCGCTGCGACAGCCTGACGCAGCTCGCCACCGTACCACTCTGCTGTTACATGGTGAGGATAAGACCAATTGCCGTGTCCTTTGGCGGCGATCGCCAATTGGGAAGCCGCCGGGTGGTTACCGCACTACTGGGAGTACAGCAAGTGTTGCTTGATTCTATCCATACGATCCCTGGTGGAGAGATGTAATGGACCGTTCTTTGGACCTACCCTCCCCATCGATAACGAAGATGGAATGTACACGATTCAAGTACATACAAGCCTTTGCAAATAGCTAGAGAAGACACAGTGTAGTATATCCACGATTAAGCAACACATTCCCGAAGCAAACACATTGCAAAGTCAACCTATCACCATTACCTCAAAAGTCTTCCTCAGTCAGCGTCTGCCCTTGAAGAATTCTTCCCATGTGTGTACGCGCGAATGGCCGCCCCCGGCTCCGAATGGCAAGTAACGCCATCACGGAAGGTAATGGTGAACCTGCGAACCTGATTTCTTCTTCTTCGAAACTGCCAGGGATCTTAAACATGTTCCATCGAATCGCAGTTTCATCCGGAGATGTTTCTGTTGGCACGCCGAGGAAACGACAAAGGCGGAGGTACGTCCTGTAGTCTCTCAGATACAGCTGCCCAGCAAACACGTTTAGCTGGTCGATCAGATCCCAGGGCGGCATCCAATCACATGGCAAGGGAGGGACGACATAAAGCTTCAGATCGTCACATGGTTTCATGCGGAGGGATGTACGGGGTGCATATAGATGAAGGTGGACGTGCTTCCCCATCCTGATGGTCGGCAACAAACACTCGACTTCAAATGGGCTCAGCAGAACCAAGACGGGGTTGCGCCGGTCCTTGCATTGTAGAGTGAGAATCCATTGGACCGGGCGAAGGTATTGATCCACAGTCCCTTGAGTAGATTCCGGTTTGATCGTTTCACAAAAGTCCACCGTGGCCAAGACGAACGGACTCCACACGTCCGCTTCACTGGACAGGCTAGCTGCAGTGTCTCTTCCCAGAGTTGTGAAGACAGGGCGAAAAGCACTGCTCGCATGTAATAGAGCAGTATCGCCGGTCTCCACGAATTTAACAACGTCTGGATGAAGCAAATGTTCTGCGGGTTCGGCCCGAGGAGGTAGCTCTTCCTCTCTCTCACGCTCCCGCTCACGGCACACCTCCCGTTCCTGTTCTTCTTCCAATTGTGCACTTGGCAGTGACAGAACCCCGAGAGTCTTGCAATGTTGTTGGATCTCTGAATCTAGCACTGGAAAGTCGCCTGTGGCCACAGACGGCGCATACTGGTCGACCAGCGTTTTGGTGTCAGGTTGGAGCCACGCATCTGCCAACTTTTCTGGAGAAAGGTCGCCAGCGCAAAATTGAGACCATGCTTTGCTTCTTGCTTTATAGTCCATGCCCTGTTGCGCCCAGTACGGCGCCCACCGCTGAATATCGGACCAGGTCTCGCGTATCGTCCAACATAGGATGTCGGTAGAGGTGATTCGAGCATCGGGATCGTCCTTTCCAACCACGGCACGGATGCTCTGATCAACCTCAGGTGGCGCAAAAAACATGACCGAGTGACCACGACCGAGCTTGCGCATTCGCATACAGCCTGAGGACCGTGAACCATGAGGCATCACGGATGATATTCGCTTCAACTCGAAAACAAACCTTGTACTAGGCTGTCTTTTGTGAGTTTCGGGCCCAGTGTAACTGCCGCTCGTGATCCAATAGGTAGCTTGAGGTCGGTCCCCCTTGTGTGTACATGATCCAGATAGACGACACAGTGATCTAACTGCTGAGAAAGCGATGACGATGAAAACGACTGATAGGTGTTGTTTCGGGTGAGCACCACCAATTCATCATCTTTGTCAAAATAGACGGCCCCCGTGGCATCACGGACAATGTTAAGCCATGCTCTGGCCACCTCCTCGTTGAATGAACTGAGAATCTGTGCCCCTACGTCTAGCACAACACGAATCTGGGGCTGTTGCGTCGCGATCATTCGGAGAAAGCCAGACGCGTCCTGTTGTTCCCCGCTGATGTGAGCGACCATGTAAAAATCATTCTCGGGTAGAGTGAGATCTGCAAGAACCCTTGCGCTTGCTCCCCGTTGATCGTCGAGGTCGCGTTGGGCAATGGACGTTGGCAACAACCATTGCTTGTCCTTTGTGCCCGAAAACCCTGAGGATCAATTTGCCATCAGCATCATTGAATTCTATTTTAAACCCACGCACCAGTTGTAAGCTTATCCCGTTCCTCAGCCAAATCCCAGCTAGACGTGGAAAGTTTCCATGGAAATTCTTTTGCTTCCTTCGGGAACACCACTTGCGAAAGATAGAAATCTATGGCTGACTGATTCCGGGAGAAAAGAGGAAATATGACATTATCCCATTCCTCTGATGAGTTGAGGTTGATCTCATTGAGTTCCAGAACTGTGTTCGGCACAGAATCACGATCTAATTCTTTGATCCAATGCGTGAATCCAGCAAATGGGTGATCTTGGTCAAGTAAGATTTCGAAACAAGCTTTTAGTTCCCCCTTAGTGAGTCCAATGTAGTAGTATGATAGGCAGGTGAGAATGATCCTGAGATCTGGATGGCCGAACTGTGTATTGAGTGTTGCGAGGTCTTTGGCTCGATACGGAACGGCGAGCTGTGTGGATTCACGCCACGTGAGATCGAGTCCATAGTCAACGCGCCACCTCCTTTCTGCAAGCGCATAACAGAGGATGCCACAGGCAAGAAGACCACGGATCAGTAGTAATCCGTTCCAAAGGTAAATGTTGTCGTGACCCTTGGCGTACCGCTCGACCTTCATTGCTGTTTGTGGAATTTGGAGAATGTCTTGGTCAGATATGAAGCTCTGAATTGCGCCCCGCAGCTCCGAGGAGAGGTCTCGAAAGTCGAAACCCGGGAGCTGCCCCTCCATGATGTCGTTTACGACTAATGATGTTAGTCGCTGTCTAACGTCCGAGGTGGAGGTGATATGGACACGTGGAAACGAACCGGGAATGGTACATTCACACTTTACTGAATCGGGGTAATTCTTCGAAAGTGTAAAGATATGTTGCTTCACCAGTTGAAGGACCTGTTGGGTAATTATCCATCGTTCTGGATATCCATCCATATGTTGCTCATGACCCATCGTGTAGATCAATTGGAACCGGCTGTGAAGAATCTCGTCGCTCTCGTCCATGACATCTCTAGCATTAGAATGAAGCCACTTCTGGAGTGTCAACCGTTTGGAAGCGCTTTCAGAAGTATTGCCAATGCCATAAATCTGCCGGTCCCGGTCTTGGTCGTGAGACCGCGTTGAAATGACAGGTTTCTTGTTTTGCAACTTGCGCAGCTGTTCATATATCTGACCCAGAATGCTGTTTACCGGAAGCTGGAGTGGAGTTTACATGATCAGCAGATTAACGATCGGAAGGAAAACACCCGTCTCACAGACGCGAGCAGTACAGCACTCATTATCTGCTTGTATAATGGTGTCTTGGACTGTGCTGGTGAATCTTCCGCAAGGTAAATCTGTCTCTCTATGCCCATTAGCTTCAGTGATAAGACATCCTCAGGCTGAGCTAGTATTATTCCACATTCGGCCATGCATTGAGGCAGAAGCTTGCATAAATCCTCAATCCCACAGAAGTCATCGCTAGCACGAGTGAACGGCAGGTAGTATATCGGACGGTTTACCAGCCCTCCGAGGCGAGTCACTAGTATTTCGAACATCTGGGCCACCATCGCTTTTGGGACAATGACACGGACAAGCTGTTTGCCATCCGCCAGAACAGCTGCAACTATGGGAATGATCACAGATGATTTCCCCTCGCCCATGTTCACCTGCATTACTGTGTTTTTCCTAGATCGTGGCGATATCATCTCCATCGCAATTCCTGCCTGATGGCGACGAATGAGGAAGTTCCCCTGGATCTAGAAGTGGCATACAGCATAGTGAGTTAAAGTAACACTGGTGGCATACCTGAATTAATAGCCAATCGGGGTAATCGCTCGCATTCCAGCCATCACACACTTTACTAGCCAATTCTCTTGAAAACTCTTCTTCATGATGATACAAAGCCAATGAAAGTAGTCTTCGTGCTTGCTGAAGGTCTAGAAGAAGTAATGCCAGTGTAATCAAGCATTCTTTCCAACTTGGGGAAAGTTTGATTGGAGAGGTAGATGCAAGACATTGCAAAAGATTTTCTGCAGAAGTGGATGGCCACTGACCAAATTGCTGGAGTGCCTCTTCCACCAGATTAGTAGGATGCAAACATTCCCTGATGGCATTCAGTGCACCAGTGTAGTTAGATCTGCAATGCTCATAGTGTTCTTTGAGTGAATCAATCTGCTTCCACCCTGATAACTTGTGGGTTTGTGAAAGGTGCTGGTTAGTACTTTCTATGCTGTTTTCAAGCTGAGAGATGTAATCCTGCTGAAACCGAGGGGTAGATTTATTCATGCCAGGAAGAGAAGAAAAGAGTTGGCAAAGGTTAATGGTTTTATCTGATGCTTTTGTGTGAGTACTAGTTTTGCCATATGGAGGGGTATGACCCAGCACTAGTTCAGGTGCAGCTCTGCTGGAAAGCAACTGTTCTAGGGTAATTGGCCATGGGAGTGTATGATCATCAAAGGTGTTTTGGAGAGGTGAGACCATGGTATTGGCCAGTTGAGAAGCTATAAATTCATGTTATGGGGGAGCTCACATGGCAGAACTGTTGCTACACTTACCATGCATGTCTTTTGGTGGTATTCTAGTGGGTTTGCAGAACTCAGTCAGTGGATAGCCAACTCGTAATGTGGCACGCTTTTTTGCAAAAATGGCTTTGTTTGTCCAGTGATGCTTGTGATTAATTCCCATCCATGTAAGGCCAATGGGGGGAAACATTTCAAAAATGTGCTGATGTTCAAGATCATCTTCAAGCTTTTGGAGCTTCATAACTGACCACCGTCCCCTCCACTGAAGCAAACAAAGTGCTGCTTGAACACCCACTTTTCCAGTCAGGAGATCAGGTCTATGAGACCCAGTTATGGCATGCAACCTGGCAAGAAGGCTGATGCTTTCTGTAGTGCCATTCCCCACTAAGCAACCAGGTTCAGTATCAACATTGTAAGCATGATATGATTCTTCATCTGTCTTGGAGTCAATGCAAACCCAGTGTTGATAAATCCTGCTGAGCTTACCATTTGGTGTGATAACACATCTGGGAATAAATCCCCTAGGGATAGACATCCCTGAGATGTGGGTTTTGGGTCTTAAAACAAGTATCCTTTTCAAACCAAATAATGTTCCAATGCACTGATTCTCATCATAGACCATATCCTTGAAATTGTGGGATTCAAGCTCCTGCTTTTCATTGACAAAAAAGGACAAGCCATAAAAGGGCAGTGTGATAGATAGCTGTTGCACTGATATATCAGTATATTCAGGAGAATTGGTAGGAACCACAGTGATCAGAAGGTTATTGAAATTGTCCTGGCCTTCCTCAGCAAAGCTCTTGAAAGGTGTTTGTGCCATTGCCCAAGTTGGGCTTTGGGTATCCACAAGAGTTTCATGACCTTTATATGCAGAATAGTGGCCCAATGTGCAGTCAATTCTCCAACAATCTGCAGATTCATCCCAGAGCTGCTCTCTTGGGCATATCTCAATGGTTTTTGTGGATAGATTCAGCCAATGAACATGTCTCTTGATGAGAACTGGAGGAATGTCTCCATGCAATATTTTTGAAGGAACAAGCTCAAGAATGTCAGGTGTGTGATCACATTGCACTTGGAGCAGGAGTACATGATCATCTTCCACTGAAAAGTGAACCTAGAATTATCTCTTTAAATTTATTAATGTTTCATAATGCTGAGATATGACAAACCTTGTACCTGGATGATGTTGGAAGTGTTGTGAAAGCTGCTCCTGGTAAATTGGATGGGATGACAAAAAAGCCTTGCTAACAATGATAGATTTACTGTTAGGGATGTTACATGGAACTTGCACAATATGCTTACATCATGAAAAATTTCTTGGGAAGGGTAATTGTCTGTAACTGCACTTGGCAATCCACCTACTGGCTGCCCATCCACTCGAAGTTCCATATCCATTAAGTTTAGGTGAATTGTTTGTGAGACTTCACCCATGCTTTCATTGTGTCTGCAAGTAAGCCAAGGAGAGTTTGGATGTTGCAACTGTTCCCACTTGCATACAGTAGGATGATGGATGACAAAAACCTTGCTAATTGCAAGGTCAATACCATGATCTGATGGGTCTGTGAGAATTAAATCTCTCAAGATCCCCTCTAAAGTGTGTGAAAGATGATGGGCTCGTCCATAACCCAGGGTGGAACTTCGGTAAGTGATATCTGCTATATCAAAGTTGTAAGTATTGAGAACACTTGCCTTCTAGCAGCTAGACTTACATGTAGGATAAAGCATGCAATGTACAAAGAGGGCACAAGATACTGCAACATCAACATCTTCTGCAGAGTCACAAAGCCTATGGAGTATGGAACTGTCCACATCAAATGTGCTCCAACATGTGGCAGCCATTTCAAACAGATGAAGGCAACGATCCTCATTGGTAGGAGCCATCATCAAGTTGTAAGACAACTCCTCCACCCACTTGAATGTTTCCCTGCGTATGTTCCGAAGAAGCGTGATAGTTCGCTGAGAGACACATTTGCAGGGACTTGACACAAGCACCCGAGTGAGTAGTAGGGAAATATTTCTCGTGAACATTTCATCGATCAAGGCAGATCCAGTCTCAAAGAAGAGACAGTCAAGTTCAGCTATGATGGCGTCACAAAAGGGTGCGTTTTGAAGTTCTTCATGCCAGATCCATGTCCCTGTATCCAAATCAAGCGGTCCAACTTCAAATGCTAGTTGGGAAAGGAGATTATATGTGTCATGCTGTCGAAGGTTAAGAGTTCTACTGCGTAGAGCCTGAAGAAGGTTGAACCATTGGAGCGGACGATTACACCGCAAGTGTTCAAGTGCAACAAACTCGCCAAGAGAGAGATCCGCAGCGCAGCACTCTTGATTGGCCAAAATGTGGTTTGACGAAACTGGTAAGAACTCCTTGGATTTGGAATCAGCTTCGGGTTCGGGTCTCGGCCTGACATGAACAAATTCAAGAAACAATCCGGACTGTTTGAAACAGAACATCCATTCCCGGGTATAGGATCTTGTTTTAAGAGTCATCTCGGACTGCAAGATTAAATAACATGGCCTTGGCATGTTGTCCTGGTAAAGATATCCAATCTTCACATCGTATTTGGGGTCAAACCCTTTGCTCTTTGCAAAGTAAGGTTGCAACTGGGGAATATCTGCAAGTAGTCGGGGAGCAGTGTCATGTTGAGGGTGCCATGGAATCAGTGATTCTATGAGACTGTGTAGAATCTGGATAACTGCGGAACGCCAAGCATGAAAGCTGAGTGGGCATTGGAGCTCAAAAACCACCACCTTGGCATGTGTGGGCGATAATGGTAGAGGTGGTGGGCCAGTCCCGTCTTGTACCGCATCCTCTTCGATACGTGCTTTCAGCTGCTGGAGTTTCAGGGATTGGTCATAGTAGCGGACAGGAAAACTATCTTGGGTGAATTCAGGTGAGAATACAGACCATCCCGGATGTGATCGAGACTGTCGTGCAGAAAGGTATTGGTAGATGCACGAAAGGCGATGGAGGCCCGTTGCGGTGTGGAGACGTAATCCCTCCAAAGCTTCGATGGGAATCTCGAGCGAATAGTCTGTGAGAGTGGGAATATCTCTTACAACCAACTTGTCAAGCGCAACAAAAAGCTCGAGCATCGTGAGGAACACGTTGGAGTCGTCGTCTAGTGGATCTAGGGGTCTCTGGATACAAGCATTCACGAGATGCCCGATTTGGATGCATGCGGTATCGATATCCGTGATACTGGCAAACCATTGATCAATACCCTCCTCGACCAATTTTTCTACATCATATGGGGAAATCCCAGTATGATCTTGTCCACCCGCAA
Source organism: Heimioporus aff. retisporus (assembly GCA_038094615.1). Classification (NCBI taxonomy): domain Eukaryota; kingdom Fungi; phylum Basidiomycota; class Agaricomycetes; order Boletales; family Boletaceae; genus Heimioporus; species Heimioporus aff. retisporus. Next base: position 10,893 of record JBBPUI010000604.1, read on the forward strand.
ATGGAATGGGCTCGTATAAAGAAAAAAGATCGTCGAGAGTGCGGCAGCGCAGATGGTTGGGGCAGAAGGGAGTAACGACATGCTTGTGGCTATGATTCGAGAGAGCATTTTGAATGTGTTCACGACTGTTCAACATTGAGAGCCGCGTGTCCCTGGTGAGCTGTTCCTGGGAAGGGATCGGAAGTGAAGAAGATCGGCCGATTCGGATGCTCGACTGCATCGATCTGGCATCAAGAATCTCTCCAAGACTAGTGCAAGTTTCCAGCGCCATGTCGGAGAGCCAAGCGGGGATCGAGGGACCAATCTTCGTTAAACGACGGAGAATTTTACATGCCATCAACTGGAGTAGACGGCTGTCGAGATCTGCAACCTCCTTATCTCTTGCAAGGCTGCATATAAAGAACAACATGAATCGTTTGTAGGATGGGGGACGGTTAAGGGAAGTCTGAATTGCGATCCGGACAAGGAGCCAAAGGGGTGAGCGCCGCCAAACCTCGATTTCAGTGTCGTCGGACCTGCCAACATCGTCACGGACATGTTTCATGACCCGGGGTACTTCTGGAGAGCAATCGATCCCACCCAAGATACTAATCAACCGCATAGCAAGAGAATTGAAGGGAACAGATTTTTGGCGAAAGATAAAATGAGCAAGTTCGGATTGAGCATCCCGATCGTCGAGCATTTCCCTGGTTGTTTTGATAGCCTTCTGAGGATACGAACAAACCACAGGTCCGGTTGCTTCCTCTACAACATTTTCGCTGGGCGCCACCTTGAATAACTCGCACAGCGTAGAGTTCTCCTGCTTCCTGAGGGTAACTGCAGTATTGTGAGGCCTCATGAAGAACACAAGGATATCTATGGAACGTGAGGGTAGATACCGGACCTAACCTGTGTGAACGTACCATCTTTGCGCATATCGCGCAGCTGGGCGATAGCACAATGGTCGTCCAGTTGCTCAGATTGCATGGATGCATGCAAGTTGTCTAACATCTTCGCGATGGAATGCCACTGAGCTTGTTCGGGGGCCTCATGAACATGCACGCGATAATCATGGGCAGCGGTGCATACTGCACGAGAGAGTGATAGCTCGTCCGTGAGGGTATAGTCGGTCTCTCTGGGAAGTTCGACCGGAAGGAAAACATGGGTGATAATATAAGGACGTGACGTAGAGACGTCAATCAAGGTCCAGTCTGAATCGTCTGCAAGGATATCGGCGAACATAGTGCAGAAGGAGATGCCGGATGTGGGAATTCCTCCTGATGCTTCTTAATCGTAATCGGCCTGAAATACTGAGTATCGCGATTTACATAAACAACATGGCCCTGTGAAAAGAGGATCTATATGATAGGACCCGTCGATTGCTCTAGGATCAAATTTCTAGCACTCCATCCTTGAAACTTTTTTTTTCTATATATATATATATATATTTATTTATTGTCTTCGAGTGACGATGAGACCCTCGGATGAGACCACTTTACCCACATCGAGAACAACGGTGTGCTCGATGTATACTTCGTGAACGAACGGTAAAACACCATAAAAAAACCTCTTAATCCGGCCGTGCGTGCTTGCCGTATCGCTTCTCCTCCCAATCGGGCTCGTCCACCAACAAACTCTTCAGCGCTAACACCACCACGCAGATGAGACCCAACACGGCGAGCACGACTTCGTACGGGTGGACGACGATCCACTTTTCGAGCCACATGAGCCCATTGTCGAGCGCCTGTCGTAACCGGTTCAGTCGCTATGTACCTTGCGTGAAACAAACAAATGAGAAGAAACACAAAAAAAGGGATATAAAACGTACGTGTACACCCTGCTCGACCATGCTCTGTGAATACCTGAGGCGCGCACTGCCCCCAAGAATCGCCCGGAGCGCCGAGGCGACGCTCGCCGAGTTCAGCCCGATCGCATGCCCCGAGTCGTCCTGATTATAATACACCAACCGCTAAACTCGCACCAGATGATGCACGCGCAAACGTAACACAAACACCGACGATGAGCGACGCACTGCGTGATCCGCCACGACGATCCGGGGTTCGCTCTCCTCAACCTGGGCGCCATACATGTCCATGAGTTACTCTTCCCATTGCACCGCGTCCATCCACGTACAATACCACCTTGTGCGCGGCGGTCGGGCGTGTGCGCAACCACCACTTTTGTGCGATCTCATGCAGCTTGCTAGATACGTTGTCGCGTTCGCCGTGTGACGTCGCCACGATCAGCGCCAGGGGTTTGTGCGGGCGTGTACATCAGCAAGAGGTAGGGTACCTCGTTGGTACGGACCGCTTGCTGAAACTCGGTGTCATCAATCACTTGCCTGTTCCCGCCGACCAACCATCAGACGATGCGGAGAAAGGTGAACAGGGGACGTACGGGTTGGCTGCCTTTTCGGGAAACGCGACGAGCTGGTCGTAGAAACAACCTCAGATGAACTCTGTCTTGACCCTATTGATGTAAAAGCAGAGTGTGAGGTCCTTGCCGATGCCCTGACTGGCGCAGAAACCCTTATTTGCTCACTGTCGACCTCGGTGATGTTGAGCTTAGCTTGCATGTGTCGACCGAGCACCCGGTTCGGGGCGAGCCTTTTGCAGTGGCCACATTTGGAGGACGTCGGCATGAACCAAGGATGAGATGGAGGGGTGCAAGGAGCGAAAACTTGATAAAGGCAGGGCCTTGTTAGAGATAAGGGCCAAACAACCGACCTCGAGTGGGACGACCGTGCTACGGGGGTCCCTGGTCGAACATGTCGTCTGGACGACGAGAGAGTGCCGGGTTCAGGGACGACGCCGAGGTGGATTGCGGTTCGAGTTTTGGGTTTGGGCGAGGCTGAGACGTGGACCATGGGTTCTGCGCGATGGTTGAGACAATTGAGAAGGAGGTAGAATTCTCGGTCGCTGGTGTTGATATCGATAGGCTCGCCGTCATGATACAGGTTCATCTGGGCAATTCCGGTAATCCTGTTGCCATTGCAGAGGTCTGCGGAGGGTCAGAGGGGACGGGCTGGAGAGGACACGGACGGACCGCCATTAAAAAAAACCTGCGCAAGGTGGAGGCCTGATTCAGGGAGGGCCTCAAAGTGGTCGACGAGCTCGTCCCATATGAGCTCGAACTGAGGACAGTGGCGACAGTAGGGCGAAAAATGTTCGACGAACCAGACCCCATCTGGGATGGCCCGCTCAAAGTTCGGGGAGGTGAGGACGCTGGGTGCGGTGGGGAGAGTAAGGAGAAGAGGAGGAACACATGGAAGAACACGGGAAAGCGGTGTAAAATGGAGTTGGTGGAAGTCTATCAGTATCTCCAATTACATAATACACCCGGACGTCACGGTGACGAACGCGGGCGGCATTCGCGCACGGATCATCAGGGCGGCAACGCTGGAGGGCGACGAGGGCGACAGTGAGCGGGATGAGGTCAACTTTGCGTTCATCAACGCGACGCCGGTGCACGCGTAGGCTGCTCAACACGTCGGGCTCAATGTTGTCGGGGCAGATCACAAGCCCGCTGCACCTGCAGACGGCGGTGGTGCAGGCGCTTTTTGCAGAGTCTGCAAAGACGCTGCGGACGAAGACGGTGCACTCGCGGGTCCTCTGGAATCTGAACCCGACGCACAACATACGTACTACTACGCACTACAAAACCTCCTCGTGTCGCTCAATATCGCACGGATCAACGAGGCGATAAAGCGGTATGGGATCTCCGAGAGCACGCGCGACCTGATCGTAGTGCACGTCCCGTCATGGGAGCGCGAAGACGTCCTGGGAAGAATGCGCGCGGTCGTGGATGTTGGGAGCATCAAGGGGACGGTCCGGGAGGATACGGGCAGCGTGACTTTCCTCGACGCACCGCCCTCCTTCGCTGCTTCCAAGACAATGCCACCACAAACACGGCCGGCGCGGATGGCTTCTTACTTTGCGCGGCCATTCGGCGGACCTCGCGTCGCAGCGGCTTCAAGACACATCGCCGTTGGCGAGCTGGCCCTCGTCGCGAACGTGGGCGAGTGTACGGACCGGGCGACGGTCATCAAGGCAGGTCTGTCCGTCGCCGTACGGCCACGATGCTCATTATCATCCTCACATAGCACTACAAGCTGGACCAGGAGGGCGTGCCAGAATCGTACGCAAGACAGGCAACCAATTCAGCCAAACTTGAACCTGTCCCGGAGCCATTGACGGGCATCGTCACATACGGCATCCAAGACAGCAGGGCTAGTGTCCAGAAACATGAGACTCATACTCTGTGACGACCGACAACAGCAATTCACCATCGTTGCATTCAATCACGACTTCCCATGCGTGGAATGCCCCACAAGACTCAGAAACTGAGCAGTTATTTGTGAATGTACGACACCAAAATTCTCGTTCTCCCCTGAGGAATTTTGTATGAGAACATGCCACATCCGGAGGCAGACCTTGCTGCATTGTGGCGAATTTCCGATTCGACCCCTGAAAAGCGAGATCCGAAGGGAACTGCGCAGAAAATTTTGTGGTAACTAGGCCACCCGCGAAAAATCAGCATTGTCCTCCGCGACGCGCTGGGATGAGCCGGTATATGATGGTGTTGCGCAAGTACACCACTTATTTTCATGGCGTTACTAATGACCAGAGAAAATGGGATCACACGTACCGTAGTTCCGTTGTATTCGACACCATTGAAAACGAAAGGATCTGCTGCACCAGAATGTAGCGCGCTGCAGTCACGCTGCCCAACATCCCTCCAAACCTGACGTATATTGGTGGATCAAACAGAATAACACCATAATCTAAACGGGATGGGATAGTTCATGTCGGAACAAAAGTTCGGAAATTCATGTAACACTCACTGCTCATGGGAAACTACTGAAGCATTGGACTAAGGCCATCGCGAGTCATGTCAAGCTCCCACCTATACACGTTCAAAGTATAATTGCTAAGAGTCGGTAGGAGTAGTGCGTTCTAGCTGCAGCATGGAATCCTGAGGTTGTCATGTAGGCAAAAAGGGGGACGCCATCTACCTCGACACCAGCAATTTCATCGACAGAGACATTATCAAGGCCATCAAATTTGGAGCCGGGTGGCGAAGGTTGATATAAGGCATCTTTAACCAAGGCAATCCCGCCACTGAGGTGTGCCAGTGAGGTCGGGCTGTGCACACGACGATTGAATGCGAGTCCATTCACAGCGACTGACAAGAGACTGAAACCATTGCGAGTGGTAGTCTTGCCTCGAGGGTGTAAAGTTGGGTAGGACGTACCCAGTGATCGCTAACGAGAACAGAGTGGCGATGGTCACGAAAGTCCAGGTTGTCTCAATCAGATGTATTTGTACAGTGCTTGCAACGGTGTCAGGAAGGGCGGATGGACCTTTGAGAAAGGTCGCGATAAGGAAACCGCATGCAGTGGGAAGAATTGTTTGACGGACAACCGCTGTGATGAACCTCAGTACCTGCAGAGTGCGAGGCCCCATGACGATAAGCCGGCCATGATCAGATAGAAAACCGGACGGATATGATACGTCCCCCTTGGTCACCACTTGTCCAGAATCTCGCATAGCCTGCGGCGTTCGAAGGCCACATGTCCATAATCAATTTGTTATACCTATTAACCCGGTTAGAATTCAGCTCGAATCATGTCCAAGTACGGCAGGATCAGAACGGTTGCACAATTGCCAACAGAACACATACATAGAACCAAACACGTCTCACTTTGTGTTGTAACATGTTCTTCCGTCAACAAACTCCTCTATGCCATCATGCCCCCCGAGGATCCCCTCAAGCGCCGAGGCGACGCTCACCGACTTCAGCCCAACCGCATGCTACGAGCCGTCCTGGTTATCATACACCAACCACTAAACCCGCCAGCCCGTGCGTCAGACTATGATTAATCCACGCACACAACACCGACGACGCACCGCGTGATCCGCCACGAAGGTCTGGGGTTCGGTCGCCCTCACCTTGATGCCCTGCTATTAGATACCATTGAACTGCTCTTCCCACCGGACCGCGTCCATATATGCAAACACCACCTCGTGGGTGACCGAGCGTGCACGCAACTACCACCTTTGCGTAATCTCGTGGAGCCTGCTGGACACGTTGTCGCGTTCTCCGCGGGGTGTCGTGACGGTCAGCACGAGGGGCTTGTGTGGCGCATACATCACCTGGTGGAAGACGTTTTTTGAAAGCTCGAGGGGGGATAGGAACCGGTTGGCGTAGAGCCACCTGTTGAGCTCGCCAGACTGTGGCGAGCAAGATAGCGGCGACGGGATCACGCCTGTCCTTGTCTTTGAACCCGAGGAGGATCAGGGTGCCCGGAGAGAGATTGTACTTTTGAAGAGCTTGGGGGAGGTGGAGACATAAGCGGGTGGGGAGTCGAGGAGGCTTCGCTAGCATTCGGCAATGTCGTTCCGCGAAGCCGTCAGCGGAGTGATATTGCAGTACAAGAGCGACGACTCACGACGACGCAGTGGTCAGAGTCGTCATAGAGTAAGATGTGGAGGACATCGCTGACACGGATCGCTTCCCCTTGTCGTATGATGGATGCTCGGCAGGAACACTCAAGAGGCCGATGCCGCCGAGCTTGACCGCATGGGACAAGAGATATACGGGTTGACGCCTTTCCGGCAAACGCGACGGGCTGGTCGTAAGAGCAACCCCCCGGTGTATTCTGTTTGATGCTGTGCACACAAAAGAAGAGGGTTGGGAACCTGGCGGCGTCCTGGCTGGCGCAGAAGACCCTCTGTTGTTCACAATCGACCGCGGCGACGTTGAGCTTCACTTGTATGTGTCGACCAAGTTGCACCCAAGTGGGCGAGTTTTTTGCAGTGGCCACACCTGGAGGACGTCAGCATGGAACGATGGCGGGGGGGTAAGACGAGGCACCAAGGAGAGGGAAACTTGACAAGGGCAGGGCCTTGTTCGAGGTAGGGGCCAAATGACCGAGTGTCAAGCGGGACGACCATGCCAGACGGGCGAGTGGTTGAGCGAGCCGTCTGGAGCACGAGGAGTGCAGGTTCAGGGGACGATGTTAGCGTGAGCTGCGGTTGGAGTTCGGGTTCGGGCAATGCTGGGAAGTTTACCGCAGGCCCTGCGCGGCGGTCGAGAGGTCGAGGCAGAATTCTCTATCGCCGGTGTAGGTGTCGACCAGCGCGCCGTCGCGATACAACTTCGTCTGGGAGTATAGGTGATCCCATTTTCTTGGTCTGGGGAGTGTCAGAGGGGGCGAGTGGGAGG
>JBBPUI010000605.1:0-18091 GCA_038094615.1 Heimioporus aff. retisporus
CGTAACAATGCAAAATTGAGGAATACAACAAGTATCTTACCAGACACCCACAGTCTGAATCTGATCCGGATGCAGTAGATGATGGTCCGGACGATGCTGAGATCGGGAGTTCCTCTGAAGTTGAAGCACCCGATGAAACTCTCCATGTCAAGGTTGGGTCCCGACAATGTCCCCAATCATTTGGAGATGTTGAATCTGAGAACAACCCTTCGTTTGAAAGGTTTCATATCAAAGTCCAACTCTTTCTCAATCAAACATTGGATGGAGGGGCACTTCTCAAGCAGCATGGACTCCAGACCGTCTCATTGAATGCAAGAGATCAGGTAGGAAATTACTTTATTTACCAGGTTTTACCATGTACTAACCGAGATATCAAGGTGGTGGAACATCGCTACCTCAAAGTTCACTATGAATCTATGGTCGACTGGTGTGAACGAATGGACCATCTGCAGTGTAGTCCATCATTTCATGGCGCACCTCGGTATGACTGCATCATCATCAAGACCGACTGTGGTCAAGTTTTTGGCTGTCTTCTATTTGTCTTCAAGTGTCTCATTCTCGCAAATGCTGTGCTCATCTTGGTGCACCCATAGGATGCTCCAACTGGACCACAGATATGGAAGGACAAGCACCTTGACTTTTTTCGACTATGTGCAAGACCCTGTACATCTTCTGAAATCTTCTCGGTTTGATCCATTATCCGTGGTGCTGCTGTAATTGAGGACTGCACTCAACCAGGTGATTTCTTAGTAATCAACACAATTGATACTGACATGTTCCTTTGCATGCAAAAAATGCACCAAGACGCTGGTCACTATTAACACAGTGCCCAGGATCTGCCATTGGGAGGTGAGTTGTTTTGATCCATAGTTCCTCGTGTAATAAATGGCCTGATCATTGACATTGTATTCCATAGGATTCTTGACATAGTCTTTACATGACCCAGATGTGGAGCATGGTGACGACGAAGATCTTGATGCAGATGCACGAGAACGCTACTGTGAACTCAGTGACACTATCAAGACCTGGGAACACGGAAATGCCCAAATCTTGAGCACATTCAGCGCAAACATGCATTTTTCTCACCTTATCTGGTTATCTTCACACCATCTCTCATTGCTTCTCTCTGAGCCTCATGGCTATCGCATGTGATGTCTCTCATCCTTTTCTGTGTGCTCAATCCCATTCATTTCTCTTTGCCACCCATCCACCATTGTGGGCACCATCGTACAACCCCTCTATCCCAACAGATGCTGTGTCCAAGCACATGTTCCCTGTTCTGTCATTTAATCTGTTCTCATCCTCATTTTGTGTTGCGTTCAACTCATTGCTAACTCCTTTCTCTAGCATTCAATAGACGACACTCTTTCTCCACCCATCCCAGTTGGGGACCTCCAATGCCCTGAAGGTTGAGGTTGCCAAAGCGAATCGCAGACTCGGCCCCAAATTTGGCTCCCCTCTTACCCCAGGCACGGGGGACAGCAAGGACTTTTTGACCCCTGCGACTGCTGATGAAGACGATGTATTTACCGCTGGGGGCACGTCTACCAACAGGAAGTGGCAGGATACATCCATCGTCTTCCAACCTGACACATTTGAGGACATTGCTAATGCTTCCCCTGACCCATCTCCTTCACATCCCTTCCATGCATCGAGTCATCCAAACAAGGAAATAGAGGCACTGCAGCAAAGACTCTTCCACACTGAGAGACAGATCAAGACACTCAAAGGCTCCCTTCATCGGGAGAAAGGGCTGCGTTTGGATTACAAGTGGAAACTCGAGGCCTCTCCTGGGTATATCCATGATGAAAACGAGCCACCAGAGAGTGAACTGTTTGAAGACGTTGATGCACCAGCTGGAGGGAGTGCCAAGCCAAAGCATAGACTCTCTCAATTCCGCCAAGGAGGTCATGGCAGGCGAGGTCGCAGTGGCATTTCACTTGCCAAGCAATTGCAAAAGGCCCAGCGTGGTCGTTCACTGAATGGTCTTGGCTTCAAGTCATCATCACCTCCACCCGTCCCATCAATTCCAGGTGCTTTACATGATGAGGATGGTGGCACTGATGAATTTGAACTCAATACATCTGATGACAATCATTACGAGGACAACGTAGTGCAGCGTGGCCTTGAAGTCTCACCGTTCACTCCAGTCTCTAACCGCACAAGCGTTGATGGAATGGATCCTGCCTTTGCAAATGTACTTCGTAAATCGGCATCTTACAGCTCCTTCCAATCTAACACTGGTCCTCTCTGTCAATCTGTTCTCTCTCATAGTGGCCATGGTGGTGGTCCACGCTGTGCATGTGGCGGTGCTGCATTCCAGGAAGCACGTCCACCCTCACTTGTTGGACAGCCTGAAGCGTTGTCTGCAGCACTTTCTGCAGAGTTGGGTGTAGGGATGACTGATATGATTGAGGATGACCTCCTTGAAACGGAGCGCGAGGCCAAAGAAGCCGAATATGCCAGACCGACGTGGGCGAAGTCACCTCCACTCTCCCACCTCTCATGACCAAAGTTGTAATACAGGCTGAAGTCAGGATGACTTTCTCCATTACAGACATGTCTTCCCAGATGGACGAGGCTGCCGTCCACCACACCGGAACAATCATGCAACCCACATCCTCTCCTATCGCTTCTCTTCCCAGACTTCCTCATCATGCTGTCTTTTCTCCTACACTGCATCACATGATGCTCATGCAATCCAATTTCTCCCACTCCTCCAATGATGGTAGCAGAGACATGACCGTGTGGAACAACTGTATGCCTGGTTCTCTTTCCACTGCCTCCAAGCTCGCTTATGAATCTGAATCCAATGTGGATGATGGTGCCATAGAAACTGGTGCTGAAGACATGGATGCTGACGATTATCATGATGGTTGGATGAGTATCAGTATGATGACACCTTCTGAATCCCGTGAAGATTTCCACTTGATGCTGACCATCTCAGACAATGACTATTCCGAGAGCGATGAGGAGAATATCAAAGCATCAAGAATTCTGAGTCGGGTGGGATGGTCTTCCATACCATCCTTTGCAGAACAGGAGGACATGTTGGAGTTTGAGTTGTCAAGGACACCCAACTTTCTGTCATCAGGTCTGTTGTATTGCAACATTCCACGATCATATTATGGTGAGCCATCGGGTCTATCACATTGCAAGACCCTACATTTATCACGCTATAGCAAGCTGTCAAGTCCACCATACTCCAAGACCCCAACTTCCTCTCATCAGGTTTGTTGTATTGCAATATCCCAACCGCCAGTGTGCCTCCTGCCATGATGACGACAGCCGGCCCTGCCTGACTCAGAGCACCATACATCTTTCACCATCAGGTAGCATTCCCTGCCATAACGATAACAGTTGACCATGTCTAACTTGGAGCACCATACCCCTTCCACCACCAGGTACTATAACACAGAACCGATAAGTACAAGAATTTGAACAAGTGTGCCCATTGATGGCAAATGGTATTCAAGCATGATCTATGTACTACATATCGCTATGATGAAACAGTGTAGTCTCCAGCTGGAAGGATGATTCGTTTGCAGCATCATTTGCCTGAGAACCAAGTTGAATGTACATATCTGTGTCCTGCCACAAAAAGGAAAAGTGGTCCCATAGCCTGGCTCTGATTGCGGCCTGTCGCAATGCATATGCTTTCAGTCCCTCCTGAAGAATCGAGTCATTCATCTTGACGACGGATTGTTTAGCCAGCCACCATCCTTCTTGCCACTGGAGGAACTGCAAAACCCGGCGCTGCTCCTCAACCAAAAGTGTGACCTCCTCTGCCCATTGGTGAGCTCAGGCCTGGGTCTTGCATCACTCAAGGCAAATGGCTAGTAGTCAAAGTTAGTCGATGATACACGTTTGGCAACAATTTAACATACCTTCAAGTACTTCTTGATCACCATCCCCCGAGACTGGGAGCTTGCTCCCTTCGCCACACCCACACACTATCCAAATCCAAGATATGCACCTCCTCCCCTCACTCAATCTGCCATGTGTTCCCTCTGTCATTGGACGTATGTCTTCGTCCTCGAGGAAATGCAAATTGGCCTGCCACCCAGTCTTTTGCAAGATTCGTGATAAGGCAAGTAAAATGCCATAGGCTGCACAATATTTAGCTGCGCTCACTTCCACCTTTGCATCAACCAGTTTCAGGCTGTTTCGTGCATGAGTGTTTGAACCTTGTCCTCATAAGAACCTATCTTTGAAGCGTAACATATATGAACAAGACCACAGAGCCTGGTGAAGGTCTTCAAGTGTGTTGTGGGCTTGACCTACCCGCAGCCTCCACTCTATTTCCCACAGATTGTTTTTGCACAGTAGATGAGGCCCTAATGTTGATGGTAACATGAGGGGGAATTGCTCAGGCCGGTGAACACCATCATTAGGTTGAATCCCTTCTTGTGTAGCATGTAAAGACGCAACAAACAGCATATAAAGCATTTGTACATTTTTCCAGGCATTGATATGCTGCATGAGGGTGTTGCTTTGTTGCTGGAGCTTTGTACTCTGCCAATCTGTCATGTGCAGGCCAACATTCTTGAGCTCGTGTCACAGATGGAATCTTAGATATACAATTAATGAGGTGAAGGTACAAAACGTAGACTACTCACTGTTGCTCTTCTAAGTCAAGGCCCGTACTAATAAGCTGGCTCGCAGAGACGTTGGAATGAATAATTGGGACATTGGGTGCAGCAGCACAGAAAGCATCCTCCCTGGCCAGCTGTAAACAGATACTTGCTTGTGTGATAGCTAATGGATGGATTGGCACAACATAATCTCAGGCGGCATGAAGCACTGACCATTGGACTTAACTTCAAATGGGTTGGGCAGCAATGGGTCAGCTTCCCAGGCTGCTATATCATCCTTCCATTGTGCAAGTTGCACTCTGTATTGATCAGAAAGCAACGCCTCAAATTCTTGTAGATCTTCTGTATGTTCATTTTGCTCCAGGACGGCTTCCTTTATCTTGGAGAGGATTGATTCGCCTGATCTTGGTTGAGCCATCATCATGTATTATTGGAACAATAAGCTCAAAGACTAATAAATTTTTTCCAGTTTCCATCACCAATGAGATCATCAAGCGTATCACGATGATGTCCAGGCCCCATCTCCTTTGTGCTTGATGCAGCAGCATTGAGCATTGACCAACCATGCTCGGGTGCCTCCCCATCTGTCCTAGCAACGCCCCTCGTGAAGTTGAGTGAGTACCTCCATTGGCACTCGGCAATACATATGGGCCAGGAGATGGAACTTGGGGACAAAGAAGGTAACCCTCTTCTCTTCATGAGCAAGGTGCATGGGATATGGCAACATAACCATCCATTCCCACAGATAATGGCTCCATTGGCAGGCAAAGTCATAGGACACATTGATCGTCTTGAGGGGTGTGTTCCTCAATGCAGAGAAAAATAGGTAGTCCATGTTCACATATCTGTAGATTGCGTTGTAAATTATGAAGCATCCATTACAACACACATACTGTTCACCTTTCTGAAGATCACCAACGCCTCCAGGAAGTTTCATTTCATGCTGTGCACAGCATATACTTCTGACCCCAGTTGCCATGAGGCCCTTCGAAGACTTGGTATCTGCATTGTTTATGGTGGTATGACCCGAACAGTTGCTCTTCTGGGGAAAATATCAATCATTGTGTTCAAGCGAAGAAAATGTAACTGTCACATTACCTCTTGTTTCATGCTGGAATTTTTATCCAGATAGAGCTTGTACGACAGCTCTTCGACAAAGTAAGACCAACCCCCACTCAGACTTGGATTGACTGAATCCTTCGACATGGCTCTCTGCTTCAACCGGAAGTTGGCGTCAATTGCTATAAACAGCATGTACAGCCATCTTTGTCGGATTAGTCATGGTTTACGTGAAATAGAATTGACTTATTCTTTATCTTTCGGCGCCTTGTCCCAGTCGTCTGGTAGATTAATCCCAGGATGAGGGCATGCGGGACAGACAACAGAGCATTGCCCTTCTTTGGTGCCGTCCACGCCGCCAGGATCATGACCCCAACCCAATCGTTTCAGCAATTTCAGGTGGCACCACTCATGTACCATCCTCATGAACTGTTCATACCGATCCTAAACAATAGTGTTAGCTTCAAATGTAACTACACAATAAAACCACACCCTTGATGGAGATAAGCCCATATTGTTGTTATGATGAGCAAGTGAATTGTAGAAGTGATGCACTGAGACTTTTGACTCAAGCAAAAGTAGGTGGAATTCCTCCAAAAGACTGAAGGTGGCTGCAGTGTGTGGTTTGTCTGTCATCGCCGGGAACAAGTGGTATCGGAGTAACTGTTGAGTTGGAGTCTCTGCAGTTTCATAGCCACAAAACTGCAATGTCACTGAATGGATCCCGTTGCCATGGATGATGACAAAGTCATCTGAGTGGGGTGGTTTTGGCAAGCAACATGCCTCGCCCAACGGATGGCCAAGCTGGATAATGAAACCGATCTCCTTGAGTGAAGTTTGAAGCCAATAGGAACCCTGCCATTCCTAATTGGCTGTCATTAAAGACCGCTTCTTTGGTACAAATAATGAAGCTTACCCTAATGTGGTGCAGAGGCTGACTCCCATGTCGCGATAGGATGCAGTCTTTGCAATACAGATCGAGCATAAGACAGTCATGACAGCAGTATGTTGCAGGACAGATCTTGCAGGCAGTGCAAGTGGCAATCCTGCATCGTCCCTCAAAACGGATTAGCTCACGAAGAAATTCATCACGATTGTTATTCATCCAGCTGAGAAGCGGAAAGTCCTAGAAAACTGAGGTAGGTGGAGGGAAAGGAAATTGAACCTAAACTTACAGATACCAGGCATTGTCTTGAAGCGTCATTGAGGATACTGAGGTCAATGCTCTCAGGAAGGTTGTCGATGCAGGGATGAATGGTTGCTGAACTGAGAAACACGGGTTGTGACAGAGAGGTAACCTGAGTTAGACGAGAAGCTTTGGGTGCTCTATACAACTTCTTGGTTAGATATAACTCGCCTGACTCATCTGATTTGATTGTTGTATGACGTCCCATCGATCTGATAGTGCTTGTGCCCTGTCTGCGATGGACCTTGAACCCTTCATTGACTTGAACCGCAGCTTGTCTTTGCCAAGGGACTCTGGGTGAGCCATCGTATGGAGGTCTGACTACATGGTGTGAGCACATTCTTTGCAAAATATTATATCCTAAACTATTCACAGACTGGGTGCCATAAGTTCACCCGGACCATTGTTAGCGTTGAGAGGACATCGCATGATGGGTGGCATTGTCAAGGTTATGTCATGGTCACATGTCACACCCTCCATTTTGCAATGCTGTACCGTGCAGCCCTTCACAACTGACCAGGCGGAACGGTGAAGGACGTCCTTGAACTGGGAGATATTGACTTGCACTTACCATTTGCAGCACACCCACAGCCTCTCCATTTCCATGGCTCGCAATGGTTGCATGATCCTCCAAGACATTGCTATGTTTCTTCGGTAATGAACCCAAGCATGTGCACCTGTCCCTGGCTCACTATGGTTGCATGGTCCTCCGAGATATTGCAACATTTCTTTGGTAATGGACTACCTGAGCATGTGCATCCATCCCGTAATCTCTGTATACTAATTTCATCTTGCTCCTGTCTTTGCTTGCATTCCAGCGCATGATGAGATGATTTTTTTCTTGCTTTCTAGGACATGTGGGTGACCTGACTGAGCGGCCATCTCATCTTGTAAGCGGGGTTGTAGATGACATGCCCACTTTCCTAGCACACCCATTCCTCCTACAGTTTCAGCTTGTACATGCAGTCTGTGTTACGCGAAGCGTACCTCAAGTAGACCAAGACTATGTTGAAAGACTTACCAATGAGCAGGACACTCACGAAGAGGTACAACTCAGCTCGAAGGGACGAAGGGACGAAGGACCACGCCAAAGAGGCGGACTAGGACTGAGGGACTAAGAGGCTGAGGAACTGAGGTGACTCAAGAATACGCTGAATTGCGCAGATTGAGAATAGAGTACATCATTGTAGACGAATGCTCTATATACCCAGCGACGTGTAATCATAGAATGTCATGGAAAGGTAAAGAACAAAGGACGCGTAAGCGTTTAGTAAACGAAGATGAGTAAAAGATGTGTAGCATCGGAAATGAAGAGTATTTAGTAAGCAAAGATGAGTAAAGGATGCGCAGCATTGGAGAAGAAGGGAGGTGGAGAAGGAAATAAGAGGGTGAAGAGAAGCATAACTGTAACAGTCTGAAGTCCCCATTGATGGTAAGTGATGAACAGTTCAATCTCTCGTTTTCGATTGATCACAAAATTATATTGTAGCCATTCTTGATGCCATTTGACATGCCAACATATCTCCACAATGTGCCAGCCATCTCATGGTTGCAGTTCAGCTTCGCTTGAAAGTGTTCATTGGTGACCAACCACCCAGACAATGTGTGCCCGACCCATTATCCACTAATCCATGAGTACAACTAATATCATCTCATAGCCATTCACCCCCTGGTCCATCCTGGCAACATTGATCTCGTGGTGCCTCAAGGACATGAACTCTGCATGTATAATGGGTTTGTTTTCATCCAGCCTTGTACTGAAAACGAAGGACCATTCTACCTCATTACCCAAGGCAAACTGGTTGGGGTTTTTTGCTGGTGGTGAGTCACATTCAAACCTTGCACGGCACCTTAAAGTTGATGGATTATCAGGGCCAATGTCGCACCACTTGTGATAGGAGTTAAACGTTCTGTATACAAAAAAGTATGGTCTGCAGACTTTGGATGCCATCTCATTCAGGATGTGATTGACAACAACATTGTCCAATACTTAGATTAGCTCTAGCTCGTCCTGCTTACATATGACCAATCAATCTAATCAGGGCATGTGTTCCGCTGCTTTGATTATTCACAAGCCCTGTGCTTGAGTCTTCCTGCTGACTGCTGACAGGATATCATAGCGAATTGCACCCCAATGTGTATAATATTCAGTCTGGTGTAATATTCTGTACATCAATAGATAGGGTAGGATACTTCAATATAATGATATTTGGAGACTCTAGTAGTACTGATCCGCTTGGGCTGGACTTCAATCTCAGTCGTTCCTCTTTTTTTTCCAGTAACAAGCATGGCTGATACATCCAACACTACGAGTGATTAAACTTGTACTCTAAGGACTTACTGGCACAGGTCGGAGACGTCTGAGATAGTGAATAAAGTGGAATTGGAGTAAATCTCCTACCATCGGTGCTCGAACCTCACTCAAAACAATACAAAAGTTATTACGGCTACATTAGTCTCACCATACTTCTCCCATTTCTTGCCTTGCCATGCCCACACCGTGATCCTGCTGATAAGTCAACATTGATGGCACGTCCCAAAAAATACACACATCCAGAGGAGAGAGTATTGGCTGCTCGAAGTTACAGGGTGAAGTACTACGCGAAGTATGTCCTTACATGAAACCAAAATCCCATCAATCACTCACATGTCTTGAAGGAACCATATACTGATCAACAAGAAATGGGCTGAGAAACGTAAAGAAGTCACCGAGTCTGTCATTCAGCACTAACTTGGTTGCTCACTGACAATTCTGTAGGGAACCAAAGCAGGCTGCTGAACCTATCCCTATGATGGGCACACCATTTTCCGAAAACCGCACATTACTGTCATGTCGGTCAGTGCTTCTATCGAATCTGTGTTGCTGGTCCTCACTACTCCTTTAGCCCAGGGCAACCTATTGGCATGAAAAACTTTGTGCCCGTTCAGTGAGTTCTTAGCACTATTGTTGTTACTCTATGCCAACCAGAATCCTATAGGAACACCATGGAAGTAACACCCATTGATTCAGAGCCTGCCATTAAGGCAGCATTGAAGACCATTGTTGGGCCATCTTCTCGCCAACAAATGGAGGCTCTTTGCGAGCATTATATTACTTCAAGTGATTACAAAGAGATCTATGACATGCTATCCAAGATCAAAGAACTCGAGAAACGATTGAAGAGGATCACACCTACATGTCACTGGCAAGATAACATATTAGAACGTCCACTCTCGAAGATAATCTGTATGGTCATTAATCTACTGCAGAATTTACTCCTCAGCACCATGGAAGGGGATGATTTGTATGAACTATTGCATAAGGGCCTTTTACTGTATCAGTCCGCTCCTGATATTGTATTGTAGTACAATTAAGATTAAAGGAACTTCGTGAAATGGGTGGTGAATGTACAGTTAGGCTTAAGTAAGCTCCATTTCTCAGTATGAAAACTGATACTCTATCTGTATGCGGTCGGGCGTGGTCGACCATGCCGATTCCCACGCCACCGCCACCACTTTGCCCTGGGGCCCCCCTCCGCAAACCTTGATTTTTCACGACACCACACCCAACCAACTCGGCCGCAAAAATGCTCGGGATGTCCACTGAGGACCCTGGCCGAGCCCTGAACACCATTTCAGGATTGATTGGCATGGTACACGCTGATCGGTGAGCCCCTCTTTTCTCTGTGGTGCTCCCTGACGTCTTTCAGGGCCTGCAGATTGCTGCAGATGTGCCCGGGTGTGCTTGGGATGGTCTGGCCTTGACGGGGGGCACTGGAGGAACAATCTGCAGCCGGTCTGCAGTTGTCTGCAGCGCTGTAGTGCTCAGGGTGCATCATTCTTTCTCATTTTTGGGTGTTTTTTGACAAAAGGGGGCTGCAGATTCTTGCAGATGCCTGTCGGTGCAAATCTGACGACCATGGGAGATCCCCATGACTGCTGGGAAGAGGGCCCAATAGGTATCCGAGCATCTGCAGCGCTTGTTGTCGCACAGTGAGTCTTTTTCTGCACCTCCTCCTCCTACCCCCCAACCAGGGGCTGCAGATTCTTGCAGATGCCCATTCCTGCACACCTGACAGCTGCAGGAGGTCCCCAAGACCACCAGGAAGAGGGCTGGATATGTATCCAAACATCTGCAGTGCTCTTCATTGGGCGGTGAGTCTTTTTAGGTTAGTTATGTCCGTCTTATGCTAATTGAGTCACGCTGCTGATACCGACGATCTTGCCTAATCCCTTGCTCAGATGTTAATGTCAGGGTACAATTCTGAAAGAATTGGGGGGTCCGGGGGGTTTACCCCCCAGGTTCATTACAGTTATGGTTGGTTCTTTTGTTAGGGTTCGCCCTCTGACAACTGAGTCATGCATCTTTGTCTTAGGTGGTCAGTCCTACTGCATCCTTGGAGTCGGACATTAGGTTTGGGGGGTCTGGAGGGTTTACCCCCCGGTTCGTTCGAGTTTGGGTTCATTAGGTTCATTAGAGTCTGTCCTAGGACGAAAATATGATAATTGAGTCATGTACACAACATTGATGACCCTACAATACTACCATATGATCTCATATTTCTGCCACCTGACCCTACATTGACACAATATGAGGGCCAAGCCTGATTACAGTCTCGTTCAGTGTACTTGGTAGGGCTATCCGCTGTTTTCTTTGAAAGTCATGTGACTGCATTTTGTGACGCATCCTAAATCCATTCCTTGTGCCACCACCACCTCACTCTGCCACCACCACCATCCCCTCGTCTACCACGACACAATGTTCCCTGCCCGTCTGCCTTTTCCTGCTGGCAGACACTTGAGAAAAGTAGAGGTGAGCACACATATATGCTCACTTCAGCCACATCCGAAAGTACTCAACCCGCCCCTGAATGTCAGATGATCCCACCATCTGCCCACTTTTTCCTGACGGAAAATGCTTGAGAAAAGCCAAGGTAAGCACGCATATATGCTCACTTCAGCTGTGTCAGAACACACTCCACCCTCATGCTGAATGCCAGATGACTTTACCATCCATTCTTTCTCAGTGTCAAATGCTTGAGAAAAGCGCAGGTAAGCTCTTTCATGAGTCGTGCCCACGTCCTCACTCTAACCGCGGTGGAAAGTATTCAACCCACACTGTCAATGCTGGATCCCCTATTCTTTCTTCATTCATGCACATATACTTGCTCCAATCTCATCAGACGCTGTTCAAACCACACGCCCCAAGTCAGACACCTCCACCACCTGCTTTTTCATGGTGTCAAGTGCTTGAGAAGAGCACAGGCAAGTTGTTACTGCCCCGGACATGCGCATATACTCACTTCAGCATGTCAGACAGCATCTAACCTGCGTCCTGAATTCCAGACAACTCTGCTGCCCACCTTTTTGCGATGCTGAAAGCCTCGGAAATGCACAGGTAAGCTCCCTCCTAAGTCACGCATGTATACTCACTACAACTGTGGTAGAAAGTATTCAACCCGCGGTCTCAATGCTAGATCTGCTCTTTTCTCTTCGTTCATGTGCATATACTCACTCCAGTCTCATCAGGCGCTATTCAAACCATGCCCCAAGTTGGACGCCTCTGCCACCTGCTTTCTCATGGCGTCAAGCGCTTGAGAAGAGCACAGGCAAGTCATTTTTGCATCAGACATGTGCATATACTCACTTCAGCTGCGTCATATAGTACTCAACCCACATGCCGAATACTGGACGACTTTGCTGACCACTTTTTTGCGACACTAAAAGCCTCGGAAATGCACAGGTAAGCTCCCTCCTGAGTCACGCATGTATACTCACTACAACCATGGCAGAAAGTATTCAACCCGCGGTCTCAATGCCGGACCTGCTCTTTCCTCTTCATTCATGCGCATATACTCACTCCAATCTCATCCGACGCTGTTCAAACTGCATGCCCCAAGTTGGACACCTCCACCACCCGCTTTTTCATGACATCAAATGCTTGAGAAGAGCACAGGCAAGTCATTTATGCCTCGGACATGCGCATATACTCACTTCAGCTGTGTCATATAGTACTCAACCCACATGCTGAATGCTGGATGACTTCGCTGCCCACTTTTTTGCGACGATGAAAGCCTCAGAAATGCACAGGCAAGCTCCTTCCTGACTCACGCATGTATACTCACTCCAACTGCTGTAGAAAGTATTCAACCCGTGGCCTCAATGCTGGACCCACCATTCCATATACTCCAATCTCATCCAATGCTGTTCAAACTGCACACCCCAAGTCGGACGCCTCTGCCACCCACTTTTTCATGGTGTCAAACGCTTGAGAAGAGCACAGGCAAGTCATTTATGCCTCGGACACATGCATATACTCACTTCAGCTGTGTCATATAGTACTCAACCTACATGCCGAATGCCGGATAACTTCACCATCTGCTTTTTCTTGTTGCCGTACGTTTGAAAAATGCACAGGTAAGCCCCTTCCTGAGTCACGCATGTATACTCACTCCAACCGCGGTAGAAAGTATTTAGTCTGCTGCTTGATGCCAGACAGTCCCACCAATCATCCCCGGTCTACCTGCTTTTTCCTGACTGCCATTTCTTGAGAAAGGCACAGGTAAGCACACATATGTGCTCACCTCGGCCATTACTCAATCTGGACACCGCATGCTAGACCATCCCCCATCTGCCCACTTTTTATGGATGGCAAACGCTTGAGAAAAGTACAGGCAAGTCATTTTGCCTCAGACTTGCACATATACTCACTCCTATCATGTTAGAAGGTATTCCACCCACATGCAGAATGCCACACACCTTCACAATCCACTTTTTCTCGGCGGTGTATGGTTGAGAAATGCGCAGGTAAACCACTACATGAGTCACGCATGTCCGCTCACTTTAACCACGGTTGACAGTATTTAGCTGTGTGCTTGATGTCAGGCCATCCCAATTCCTGGATAGTAAATGTGGTTTTAATGGCAAGCCGTTTCTCTGGCACCTCAGCTGTGAATCCGTTCTCGATTCCACTGCAGTAAATGAAAGGGAACCTTACAACATACCTAGACATACATCCCACACAATGTTAGAGCATTAGCACCGCTGTCTAATTACTGCCTTCTCTGTCCAGGCTTGCTGTGTGAAAATATTTCTTGAATCCCATTCTCAACTTTTTTTCATCAATTTATATCGTCCGCTGCATGGACAATCATTGGAAGATGGATGTTGGGCTTCCATGATCATGTAGAACGCTGTAGAGAGTTCTCTCTATGTTCATGTTCTCCATTGTTGCAGCTTTTCATAGGTTTCCACACTTCATCTGTCCGTCCATGCATCAAAGCAGTCCAGGTGTGGTGAGTCCGTTCCTGTTTATCTTCATCCATTCCATGGTCCATTCTCCGGACCAACGTCCTCTTGTACCTTTGTGTTGTGAGTCATTATTGGACCTTGTCCATTTATTCCTTGCTCATTTTCCTTCCCTCGTTCCTCTCATTATCACTCACTTTGTTACATTTTGCATCCGCTTTGTCATTAGTAGAGTCCGGGCAACAGCCCAGACTATAAAAGTGCACTTCCATATTAATGAAGGGACCCAGACGTCCATCTTTAAGTGTGAGCGAGCGCTGCCTCACCTGTCAATTCAATTCGTCGAGTCCCCCTACCTTAGCTTCGTGTTTTCTCTCTACTGTTGACCCACCCGGACTCAACAAAACCATTAAAACTGACCTGGACTGTTTTCTCTCAAGTCCCCCATTTTCTAACCATCTGTAGAACCCAGGACAATTTCATCTCGTCCCCATTATGAACTCACCACTTTACACTCACACCAACTTCCCTCTTCCTTCTCTACAACATGTTCTGTGAACTCCACATACAGACATATTCAGGTCTGAAATCTTGGGATTGTTTAGAACCAGTTTTTCCATCTTCTGGTCAGTCCGGATAAAAAAGAACCCAAGTGAAACAGTAAAGATTCCAGTCAACCACCAAGCTTTGGATTTTTAAATGTTTCACTTGCCAACTTTGTTTCACCAATTTATACCACTGAAAATGGGAGTTGGGCTCCGATGATCATGTGGAATGTCCTCTTGTTAGTCCAGGACCTATTTAGGTCGTCGAAAGGATTAGTCCAGAGTCCGATTCTAGGTGTTTGCATAATATAGTAGCGACTTGTGAGCACACAACTCTGACAGGTTGCACTACCAGTGAAGGATAACAGATGTACAGTCAATTTCTTTCACCTTTTTCATGCTGTAAATCACAGTCAAAGTATGGGCAAAATACAGTAAAAACTAGCGACCAAGAAACTACAAGGTAGTGTCATTGTTACTGATTATCAGTATATTGGACACTGATTATACATCATTTTACTTCCCATAGTGCAAATACCTCACAGAAACATAATCACCAACCATAATTGAATCACCACATTTCACCATCTTCAAGACAAACTTTGACATCATGATGTACATACATTCACTGAATCTCCTCTCCAAATACAATCATGAGACTATTGCACTACAGGATACCTTGCAGTGTCACTGGATGTAACATCACCTTTCCTGCAGGCCAAGCTCAGAAGCACATGAGCAATTTTCATGCCATTGTAGAGAAGGCAAGGGAGGGTAGGTGTGTTGAAATGGTGGTGAATTCATGGTGGGGGATGAGACAAAATCATCCAGAGGGTTCTTCAGGAGGTTAGAAATGGAGGACAGACCGGAACCACTGAAGGCATATTAGGGCATGATCCAATAAGGGTCTGGGTTGATTTTTGAGTGGATTTGTTGAGTCCGGATGGGTCAGCAGTAGGGAGAAATGATGAAGCCAGAGTGGAAAAAGACAAAATGGAGAGAATAAGGCTTGACAAATTGAATTGAAACATGAGATGGTGCTCACTCACACTTAGAGATGGATGTTTGAATAAAAGAAGGTCCCTTTATTTAATATTGAAGCACATATTTATAGTCCAGGCAAAACCCAGACTCTATCAACAACAAAATGGATACAAAAAGGTACAAAATGGATGACAATTGAAAGGACAAGAGGAAGAAAATGAGTATACAGTAAAAGGATAATGTCCAATAACAATTCACAATGTGATGGTACAAGAGGAGGTTGGTCCGGATAATGGACCACAGAATGGATGAATATGAACAAGAGTGGACTCACTCCAGACAGACTGCCTTGAAGCATGGACAGATGGACAAGTTGTAGAGACCTATAAAACACTACAAAAAGAGAAGATACAAATGTAGAGAGTGTAAACTCTTTACACTATTCTTTGCAATGTGAAATACAATGATAAGCTATATATGTCCTATTTTTGAACTACATGCCAAACCATATGAAGGTCAAACCATCTCCATTCAATGAGACAGTGAGACAGGCAAACTACCATGTCCATGTGGAAATCCAGGCCATGCTCATTTCAATATGTTCATTGTCATAAAAACCTGCATCCAGACACATCCAATATATGCCTGGACAATATCCTTCCACCATCTCATCTAATTGGTGGCAATACAAGCCACCCCTTGCTGGACAGCAACATCCCCTGCCCAATGGATGTGAACCCCCAGCCAGACTTTCTTGACCATGCACCACCTCCAGATCCCATTCCTATAGTAGAGAAGCAGTCTTCCATGACTCAATATGACACCAGCGTGACTCAGGACCTCTGTCCAATTAAACCAGGCCTCTCTGAAAGCATTGGAGAGAAAGATACCCTCATGTCTGATCTATCTGTATGTAGTCCAATGTGGTATAGAGAGTTTACACTCTCTACATTTGTATCTTCTCTTTTTGCAGTATTTTGTAGGTCTCTACAACTTGTCCATCTATGCATCAAAATCAGTCTGTCCAGAGTGAGTCCACTCTTATTCATCTTCATCCAATCCATGGTCCATTATTTGGACCAACCTTTTCTTGTACTTCTGTGTTGCAAATTGTTATTGGACATTATCCTTTTGTCTTTTACTTGTTTTGCCAGCTCAAAATTGAAAGTGGCTATATTGAAGGCATGGTTTTCATGCATTGGCCTCCCCAAAACGGACTCTATCATATAGTACTAGAGATTACTCCAGATCCTAATCGGTCTCGTTTCATCGTGGAGATGGCTCATCAAAATGTCATGTTTCACCCACAGGACCACATTATGCTCTTGCTAAGAGGTGCCATAGTCGAAGAACACAGACAATCAGCCAGTCTGCACTTACTTCCAATCCTGTTGCATTTTCCTGACAATGTTGTCTTCAAGTATGTGACTGGAGGGAATGAGGACAAGTTGTCTGTCCTATGTCAATTGAGTCACACTATAGAGAAGGCATTAATAGATATGTGTGTTGGTATGGGGCAGAGTTCAAGGTGAGAGGATGAGATAGAATTGTCTTGGGTTCTACAGGAGGTTAGAAGAAGGGAAGATAGACTGGAACCACAGAGATCATGCTAAGACACGAAGAATTGGGAGTCTGGATTGATTTTGAGTAGAGATGCTAAGTCCAGATGGGTCAATGGTAGAGATGCTGAGTCTGGATGGGTCGACAGTAGAGAGAGAGTGACAAAGTGAGAGCAGAAATGATGAAGCAGAGAGGAAAGGACTTGACAAATCAAATAGAAACATGAGACAGTGCTCACTCACACTTAGAGATGGATGTTCAGATGAAAGAAGGTCCCTTTATTTAATATCGAAGCACATACTTATAGTCCAAGCAAAACCTGGACTCTACCAACAACAAAATGGATGCAAAAAGGTAACAAAACAGATTACAATAAACAAAAAAGATGGAGGGAACAAGTAAAAGACAAAGGGATAATATCCCATCAAGATCTGCAACATGGTGGTATAAGAGAAGGTTGGTCCGGATAATGGACCACAGAACAGATGAATATGAACAAGAGTGGACTCACTCCGGACAGACTGCCTTGAAGCATGGACAGATGGACAAGTTGTAGAGACCTATAAAATACTGCAAAAAGAGAAGATACAAATGTAGAGAGTGTAAACTCTCTACAATGCTGATGATGTTGATAATCCTGCTGAATCCTTGAATGCTCAGATGTTAATGTCAGGGTATGATTCTGAGAGAATTTGGGGGTCTTGGGGGTTTACCCCCCAGGTTCATTACAGTTATGGTTTGTTGTTTGATTACAATTCACCCTCTGATAATTGAGTCACACATGCTTGTCCTTGGTGGTCAATCTTACTGCATCCTTGGAGTCAGACATTAAATTTGGGGGGTCCAGGGAGTTTATCCCCTGGTTCATTTGAGTTTGTGTTCACTAAGTTCATTAGGTTCCATCCTAGGACAAAAATATGATAATTGAGTCATAT
>JBBPUI010000606.1:0-18091 GCA_038094615.1 Heimioporus aff. retisporus
AATCACACTCCGTTTAGCTGGTGCTAGCTCATCAACCCTTTATGGGTTCGGGAGTGTGTTGAGCGGTGTGACTGCCGCGCAGTACAGTTCTGGTACCACAGGTGTATTCGACTTCAATGGTGTCAGATACAACGTATCTACGGGTGCGTGTTCATTTAACTTTTCTGCTTGCTAGTAACACTACCTACAAATAGGTGGAATACTCCCCATGGTATCAGCATATAACAGTTCATTCCAGTCCACCGCCAACGATAATTCTGGCCTCTTGTTCGCTGGTGGTCCGGTTCCGACGAACCTTACTGTGCAGGTTCCGACGAATCGCACGTTTCATCCGCTAAACAGCAGTCTTACATTGACACAGCAAGGTCTGACTGCAGATGTAACATGTATTCAAGGTGAAGACAATCCTTCCGCCATTAACTTGCCATCAACTGTTTTGCTTCCTGGTGGAGGCACTCTCGCGCTGTCAATGTGGAACATATCACTTGGATGCAGTGAAGGTAAGAGTGTTGTTTGTCAGGCCCAATCGCAGGGTATAGACAACAATTTGTTGCACCAGGAGTCCCAACTGTGCAACAGTATGTGACACTGGACAACTTCGACACAGGATTCGCCGCGCCTGGGCTAATTGCCTCTCTTGTGTGCCCTTATACTAGCTCGGACCAAGCCTTAACCTTGGGTTTATCTTGGCAAAGTTTTAGTAAGTTCCTGCTGTCACACTCGCAGAAACAGAAACTCAAACTGCTGTGCTAGCTGTGACTACGTATGGCTATGGGAAGTACGATTTCCTCCAGCCGGCGGTTTGCACGATAACTCCCCTCGTCACGTCGTCACTCGTGCAGTATTCGGGTGATGTTGTCAATGTGATTGTTCTTGAATCACAGCCTCTCGAGTTCAACAGCTACCTGGCGTATTTGTTGGCTGATTTTATTTCCTACTACTCGTGGACGTCCCAAAGTCTGACCTCGAACATTCTCGGGGATTCTCTATATTCCATCAATGTCGCCACCACGGGCAGTAACATAACCGATGAAGGTGATCTTATGAATGAATTGGTGAGCACCGCCCTGTCCACCCCGGTCAAACCAGGTTGAAAAAGCTGTCTCAGGAGCTGTATTGGCGTGGGGTTATTGAACTCACCGGGACAGTGCGTACTTGTCATTCAACCAATTTTGATTGGCGTCGTGACCAGGCTTTGTCAAACACAGTTCCTTCGATCCGGATTTTCGTTGGACCCAAACTCCGTCCAGGCACAGGTGGAACTGGCCGGATTCGAGACAATCACTGTCACAGGGTGGAGATTCCGCGCGGACCTGCTTGGACTTACCGTCGTGCCCATCACCGTCGTGTCGTTGCTCACGTATGCCATCGTTCTCTACACACTCTGGATCGTCCGGAAGGGTCGGGGTGACGAGTCGTCCACGGTGTTTGACCCCTCGAACCCAGTCCACATGATGATGGTGTCTTCGACGAGGGTGGAGGGTGGAAAGGATAATCTCGGGGACCACCTGGCTGGATTTGACAAGGATGATTTAGGACTGGTCGAGAATGAAGGGATGAGGGTGGTGGTGCCAGCCGAGACACAGTGGAAGTCGGTGGAGGTGAACGCGAAGGTGAAGGGAAGGAAGGAAATGGAAAGGAGGGTGGTGGGTTGTGAGTACATACGATTTGCGGTCCAGCCGGACGACAAAAAGTAGGCCGGGACACTAGGAAAAGGAAGCTGGCACGGCGACGGGCGGAAGAAGTGCGCGATGGACCAATGGTCTTGGTGGCACTTCTTGTACACGTGTCGTCTGCCATGAGCTCTCTTGTAATACGCAGGCGAAGTAGCTTTTTGGAATTGCTCTGACTCGGACTCCATACATATACCCTCAGCATTTGATTGTTTTCCCTTGCCCACACTAGTACATGTTCGTGTTCCAATCGATCGTATTTATTAGGCGCATTTTACATGGAGGTTTTGAGTGGAATCGCCTCCTGGTTATCAATAAGCTGATTCCATCAGACCCAAGTGCCAGTGGCATGGACTTAGTTCATCGTCCAGCTTACCGTACTACGTGTTCCCAAATCCCGCCTTCAACGTATTCAGCACTCCTCGACCCCGAAAAATGAGCCGACAACTTACTAACTGGGTGAGCAGATTTCAGGCAGTCAGCCAATTGGATGCTGTCGCTATCGTGAACGTAATGGTCTGTTCACCCGTTTTTAAGCGTTCATTTTCAACGGTTCGCGGATGATGTATACTATGCGGTGTGATGCGTGGGACGGAAGTGGGCATATTGAAGTGCAAAGCAATACGGCTCGGCAAGAGCTACGAGGGTGGGTTGGCCACTCTCACAGTCCGCTCAGCCGGTACCACTAATCGGGCCCTCGGACAAAGAACTGCAAGAAAGCGCAATCTGGGTGCGGTGCGGAGAATGCGACGAAGCTCGTGTTGAGCTGAGGCGTTGAGCGGAGCCAGGGCGAGGGGGCAAATGCAAAGAGTGTGAGAGCTACTCCGCCAGCCACCCGGAGATCTTACGTTAAGGTTGGACTCGTCCCTTGCTTTGTAACAGAATATGGGCGGCAATCAAGGAGAGCGACGGCTATGCTGTGCGGCTCGCTTCTGAACTCTATGGACCCGTCCTTGTTCTCACAAAATAACGTTGTGTTCGTGCAGTCGAGCAGTTCTTTCGGTGCGTTTTTACTGTTGGCTCGTCCTATACATGTATAAAGGGCCATCTCCAGTTTACCGTAGGTCAACATTAATTGCAGCGTCAAAGGCGCACGTTAGGGCAGAATTAGGTCCAACAATGAACACGTCTTGAACAAAACCAAATCCTCTTGGCATTTTATCTAAACTCACACCCTGTAGCCCCAGGCCCCAGGCAGCGAACACGCCACTGGATACCGTTATATCAGGGTTGAAGGCGCCGGTGGAGCTGGTCCTCATAGCCACTGGATTCCCCATGGGAAGCTCTATATAATCCTCATCACCTACCATCTCAGGATGTTGCGTACATCGTCATGCAACCCCGTACTAAGCAGGCATTGGAGCTCGCTGGGGTAGTCTTTGGCCAAACTATTCTTCTCTTTGCCGCGTGGGGTTTCGTTGCCGCGATTCGTGCCAACGATCCACTCACTCTCAACAGCAATTTTGCTGGCCTTTTGCAAAGACACCCGATCGAGGAACGTTTCCTGGTCACGGCGATAGCCACTGCGGTGTCGATAGCGAGCAGCAAGTTCGGTTTCATCAGGCCTTTCTGGCGATGCTCCTCATTATCGCTTCAGGTTTCTGGCATTTGCCTTCAAGGAAGCGTTGCGTCATCGTGTACACAGTCCAATTTCACTGGCACGCCTCAGTGGTGGGGTTGCCTTGGCCAGGGGTTCCTTCTACTTCAACATGAGCTTTCGCCACTGGGATCAGATCCTGACGACGCTTGCGATATTTGTGACGACGAGTACGCTGGTGTCGAGGTAAGTATATTCACTTCTTTAGGAGATACATATGATCTCACGTCGCCACTAGCTGGTCCACACTGCTCACGCCGACCACCTTTGCTTGGAATGTTAATGCGTATGGATCAGAACTTGACATGAGTAGCAGCTGGCTTGATACTGCACTTCAACTAACTGGAGGTAATGTTAATTGATCCATGGCCCGGAGACATGACCAATCATACTCTGTCTAGCTGATGCTAACTCATCAACCCTTTATGGGTTCGGGAGTGTATTGAGCGGTGTGACCGCT
Source organism: Heimioporus aff. retisporus (assembly GCA_038094615.1). Lineage (NCBI taxonomy): Eukaryota > Fungi > Basidiomycota > Agaricomycetes > Boletales > Boletaceae > Heimioporus > Heimioporus aff. retisporus. Next base: position 3,731 of record JBBPUI010000606.1, read on the forward strand.
GCGCAGTACAGTTCTGGTACCATGGGAGTATTCGATTTCAATGGTGTCAGATACAACGTATCTACGGGTGCGTATTGATTTAAGTTTTTTGCTTATTAGTAACGCTACCTGCAAACAGGTGGAATACTCCCCGTGATATCATCATATAACAGTTCATTCCAGTCCACCGCCAACGATAATTCTGGCCTTTTGTTTGCTGGTGGCCCGGTTCCGACGAACTTTTCTGTGCAGGTTCCATCGAATCGCACGTTTCATCCACTGAATAGCAGTCTTACGGTGACGCAACAAGGTCTAACTGCAGATGTAACATGTATTCAGGGTGAAGGCAATCCTTCCGCCGTCAACTTGTCATCTAGTGTTTCGCTTCCCGGTGGAGGCACTCTCGCGCTGTCAACGTGGAACATTTCGCTTGGATGCAGTGAGGGTAAGAGCTCTGTTTATCAGGCCCGATCGCAGGGTATAGATAGCAATTTGTCGGACACCAGGGATCCCAACTACGCAACAGTATGCGACACTGGACAGCCTCGACACAGGATTCAATACGCCCGGGCTAGTTGCCTCTCTTGTGTGCCCTTATACTAGCTCGGACCAAACCTTAATCTTGGGTATATCTTGGCAAAGCTTTAGTGAGTTCGTGCTGCCGCCCTCGCAGAAACAGAAACTCAGGCTGTTGTGCTAGCTGTGACTACGTATGGCTATGGGAAGTACGATTTCCTCCAGCCAGCGATTTGCACGATAACTCCCCTCGTTACTTCGTCGCTTGTGCAGTATTCGGGTGGTGTCGTCAATGTGACTGTTCTCGAATCACAACCTCTCGAGTCCAACAGCTACCTGGCATTTTTGTTGGCTGATTTTATTTCCTACTACTCGTGGACGTCGCAGAGTCTGACCTCGAACATTCTCGGGGATGCTCTTTATTCCATCAATGTTGCCACTACAGGCAATAGCACAACTAACGAAGGTGATCTTCTGAATGAATTGGTGAGCACCGCCCCGTCCACTCGGTCGAACCAGATTAAACATGCTATCTCAGGAGCTATATTGGCGTGGCGTTATCGAACTCACTGGGACAGTACGTGCTTATCTTTCCACCAATTTTGATCGGCGTCGTGACCAGGTTTCGTCAAACACAGCTCATTCGATCCGGATTTTCGTTGGACCCAAATTCCACCCAGGCACAGGTGGAACTGGCCGGATTCGAGACGATCACGGTCACAGGGTGGAGATTCCGCGCGGACCTGCTTGGACTTACCGTCGTGCCCATCACCGTCGTGTCGCTGCTCACGTATGCCGTCGCTCTCTACACGCTATGGACCATCCGGATGGGTCGGGGTGACGAATCGTCCACGGTGTTCGACCCCTCGAACCCGGTCCACATGATGATGGTGTCCTCGACGAGGGCGGAGGGTGGAGGGGATAATCTCGGGGATCACTTGGCTGGATTTGACAAGTATGACTTGGGACTGATCGAGAATGAAGGGGTGAGGGTGGTGGTGCCGGCCCAGACACAGTGGAAGTCGGTGGAGGTGAACGCGAAGGTGAAGGGAACGAAGGAAACGGAAAGGAAGTTGGTGGATGGTGAGCACATACGATTTGCGGTCGAGTCGAGCGGCGGGGAAAAGGGGAGGGCGCAGGGGCCGGTGCCGGTGCAGGGGGAGAAGGAAGTTAGCACGGTGTCGAGCGGGCAGAGCGGATGATGGGCAAATGGCCTTTGCTAGCATTTCTTATACACGTGTCGTCTGATGTAAAGCGGTTTTTTGGAATTGCTGACTCACTGCATGGCTCATGTTCGTATTCAAATCGATCGTTGTTATCATTAAGCGCATTTTACATAGAGCTTTCGAGTGAAGAGGGAGACCATTGCCTCCTGGTTATCATGCAATAAGATTCTATCAGACCCAAGTGCCAGTGGCAGTGCCCTAGTCTATCCTCCGGCTTACCGTGCCACTCGTTCCCGAATCCCGACCTACGTGAACAGACGATATTACAAGCTACAAATTCAGCACTTTTCGACTCTGGGATGCTTAGCGGAACACGCGCTCGGTTGATGCTGATCCCCGACGTACCCACCGGCCTGGGTAATACCTTTGGATGTGTGTAAAAATCGTGAACGTGCATTCTCATACATCGATAGTCAAAGCTTGATTGGATCGCATGCAAGTGCGCTCCTGGATGCAATACTGAGACCACATGTGGATTCCGAGCAGCCTCAGGGAACCCGCACGTAGATGCAGGAAAGGTGAACAAGAGGTAGAACATTAGCGTGAGGAATGGTTGATTGTGACTTGTGACATGGTTGGAAGCCTGTGTGCCGTGACACTACACGGCATGTTGATGGCTGTAAGTGATGCCACAAGAACAGGCAAGAGTATTGAACAGCTTGAGCTTCCAAGTTAGGTAGGTTTTAGTTATTATAAGCTATTATAACATGTTTGTGAATCCCGTGATGAAGCAGGCGTTGGAGCTCACTGTGGCAGTTCTTGGCCAAACCATTCTTCTTGCCGCCGCATGGGGCTTCCTTGCCACAATTTATATCAAAAATTCTCTCACTCTCAACAGCTATCTCGCTGGCCTTTTGCAAAGACACCCGACCGAGGAACATTGGTTGATCACTGCAATAGCCACCGTAGTGTCGGTAGCGAGTAGCAAGTATGATTTTATCCGACCTTCCTGGCGACATACCTTATGACCGTTTCAGATTTCTGGCAACTGCCTTCAAGGAAGCATTGCGCCATCGTGTACATAGGCCGATATCGTTGGCACATCTCAGTGGTGGGGTAGCCTTGGCCAGGGGCACCTTCTACTTCAACCTGAGCTTTCGCCACTGGGAACAAATCCTGATAACCTTTGCGATATTCGCGTCGACAAGCGCGCTGGTGCCGAGGTAAGTATAGGGTCTTTAAGAGATGCATATTTTCACGACGCCATATAGCTGGTTCACGCTGCTCACGCCGAGCATCTTTACTTGTGATTTTAATGCGTATGGATCAGAACTTGATATAAGTAGCAGTTGGCTTGATTCTGCGCTTCAACAATCTGGAGGTAACGTGAATTGGTTCAAAGCCCGGAGACATGATCAGTCACGCCACGTTTAGGCGATGCTATTTCATCAGCCCTTTATGGGTTTGGGAATGTATTGGGCGGTGTGACCGCCGCCCAGTACAGTTCTAGTACCATAGGAATACTCAATTTCAATGGTGTCAAATATAATGTATCTACGGGTGTGTATTGACTTGATTTTTCTGCATGTCAGTGATACTACAACTTGCAAACAGGTGGTATATTTCCCGTGATATCATCGTATGACACTTCATCCCAGTCCACCGCCAATAATAATTCCGGCTTTTTGTTCGCTGGTGGTCCGGTTCCGACGAACTTTTCTGTGCAGTTTCCGTCGAATCGCACGCTTAATGCACTAAACAACAGTCTTACATTGACGCAGCAAGGTCTGACTGCAGATGTAACGTGCATTGAGGGCGAAGGCAATCCTTCCGCCGTTAACTCATCGTCGACCATTTCGCTTCCTGGCGGAAGTACTCTCGCGCTGTCAACATGGAACATTGCGCTTGGATGTAGTGAAGGTAAGAATGCTGTCTGTTGGACCCAATTGCACGGCATAGGCAACAATTTATTGCACATCAGGGATCCCAGCTCAGCAACAGTATGTGACACTGGACAGTTTTTCCACAGGATACGCCGCACCCGGGCTAGTTGCCTCCCTTGTGTGCCCTTTTCCTAGTTCGGAACAAACCTTGAATTTGACTTGGCAAAGTTTTAGTGAGTTCGTGCTGTTACCTTCTAAGAAGTAGAAGCTCAACCTGTTGTGCTAGCTGTGACTACGTATGGCTATGGGAAGTACGATTTCCTTCAGCCAGCGGTTTGCACGGTAACTCCCCTCGTCACGTCGTCACTCGTGCAGTATTCGGGCGGCATTGTCAATGTGACTGTCCTCGAATCACAACTCCTCGGGTGGAACAGCTACCTGGCGCTTGTATTGGCTGATTTTATTTCCTTCTATTCGTGGACGACACAAGGTCTGACCTCGAACATTCTCGGGGATTCTCTTTATTCTATAAATATTGCCACTACAAGCAATGGCACAACTACTGAAGGTGATCTTCTGAATGAATTGGTGAGCATCGCCCCGTCCGCCCCTGTCGAACCGGACTAAATGTGCTATCTTAGGAGTTATATTGGCGTGGCGTGATAGAACTCACCGGGACAGTACGTACTTGTCATCCAACAAATGTTGATCGGCATCGCGACCAGGCTTCGTCAAACACAGTTCATTCGATCCGGATTCTCGTTGGACCCAAACTCCACCGAAGCACAGGGGGACGTGACCGGATTCGAGACGATCACGGCGATGGGGTGGAAATTTAATGGAGACCTCCTTGGGCTTACGGCCGTGCCCATCACGGTCGTGTCACTGCTCACGTATGCCGTCGCTCTCTACACGCTATGGACCGTCCGGAAGGGTCGGGGTGACACGTCGTCCACGGCGTTTGACCCCTCGAATCCGATTCACTTGATGATGGTATCCTCGACGAGAGTGGAGGGTGGAAAGGGTAATCTCGAGGATCACTTGGCTGGATTTGACAAGGACGATTTGGGGCTGATCGAGAATGAAGGGATGAGGGTGATGGTGCCAGCCGAGACAAAACAGAAGTCGGTGGAGGTGAACGTGGGGGAGAAGGGCAAGAGAGAAGGGGAAAGGAAGAAGGTGGATTATAAGTGCATACGATTCGCGGTTCAGTCGAACCGTGAGGAGGAAGGGAAGGCACAGGAGCCAGGGCTAGTGCAGGGGGAGAAGGAAGTTAGCACAGTGGCGAGCGTGCAGAGCACTGATGGACGAATAGTCTCTGCTAGCACCTCTTGCACATGTGTCGCCTGTCATGAGCTTTGTTTACGCAGGCAGTGTAAGTTTTCGGAATTGCTCTGACTCGGATACATATATGTTGAGCATTTGACTGTTTCCCTCGTGCACACTGTATGTTCGTGTTCAAATCGGTAGTTTTTATTAAGCGCATCCTCACATATCGATAGTCGAAGAGATTGAGCAGATCGCATGTGAGTGCGCTCCTGGATGCAACACTGGGATCACATGCGGATTCCGAGTATCCTCGGGGATATGCTCGGCAGGGACAAATCTAAGCTGTAAGATGATCGGAAGTGAAGCGGAAACGGGACGCAGCTACTAGGCGTCGAAGTATTCGCACTTCTGGCAGAGCAAATCTGAGATCTAGTATACATAAACTGTTTTCCATCCAATCCATCTGAAAGCGTGAACCGCACAACGAGATAGAAGTCAAATCCAAATGGCCTCCAAGTTGCTAGTCGTAAATGGAAGTGTTTTCCTCACACCCACAACCTTTAATCAATAGTCACATCCTTGTCAACAATTTTGTCTTTCCCCTTCTTTCTCCGCGTTCGTCTGCCGATATCTTGAGTTGCCTCTTCATGCAACGGTAAATACCCCACATTTCCAATGCGCATATTCTTCCATGGCCGTTCTGGATCCAGTCGCTCCTTCACACAGCTCACTTCCTCCGGGGGTCTCGGGACCCGTCCTTCCTCCTCCTCCCTATCCTCTCCTCGCGACGCCGGTCGAGACTGCATCGGCGTAGTGTACGAAGACACCGTCACCCTTTTCGTGTCCGAGTTCAGCGACAGCACCGTCCGCGTTGTCGGAGGCGGTGGTGGCGTGCGCGACGTCGGCGTCTGCGTCTGCCCGGATAACATCGGAAATGCTCCCTCCGCAGCAAGTGCCTCTTCTTCCGCTCGTTTCCGCGCGGCCTCCTCCTTTGCCAGCTGCTCCTCCAGCTCTCCCCGCAGAGTCTCTACCCACACACCCCTCTCGTGCTCATCCCCCAACGCCGAGCCGCAGTGGGGACATGCACGGTAGGGCGGATTGAGCGTGCACAAGATCAATCCGCACCGTTGGCACAGGGTCACGTACTTCGAGAGCGCATGCGTTCGGGCTAGCAGGCAGACACGGTTCGACGGCATCGATCTACCGTACGGCAGGTCGACGCACCTTGGCAAAAGCAGCCTCCCCTGGGGTCTCTGGCGTGACCGTTCGATGTGCGTGCGTCCTCGAGCCGTGCCTCGAGCGCACGGACGGCTCTGCTCTTGGGGGGCTCCGGTGTGAGAGCTTTTCCCTTCCCCTTGCCTTTAGGTTGTTGCTGCTGCTTTGGTGTATGTGGGCGAATACGATCGGATGTGAGCGAGCCTGAGCTTGACCAGGCAGTGGGCATTTCAAAGGATAGATGGATGACGACACGTGGTTTGATGGTATCGTTTTACGTAAGCTCCTATGAGTGCTATCCACAAGTTGTAGATCTGGTGTTACTATTATTCACAAGTCGACTTCGATGAAGATCTAAGAACAGTCCCACAGGTTCTAAAAGCTATGGCTAAAGAAATAACTCCGCCTATGTAGCCCCGTACAGGCCAGCTTGACGTAGATCTAACCAGCACGAAAAAGTGCCCACATTTCTCTAATCACGCGGCAGAAAATCAAAGGGTTTAAACCGCCTGATACACTTTGGTTCCGGCCGCACCCAATCGGTGTCTACATCTGGCATGCCGTTGCACGGCCCTCCCACGGGAAAATCCCTCGTTAACGAGTCGAATCTGGCCAACCTATCGGGCACAGGAGTACCGGGAAAGCAGGGAAAGTCGGCAGGCCAGGTAGGTAAGTAACACATTTCCTGTCAATGATTATGAGCAACACGACGAACAACTGGAGCAACAAGCGCACCTCTCGACCACAAGCAGGATCGCACTTTACCCACACGCTCCAGTCGAGCCAGGTCATCAACCTATCCAAGTCTTCTCTCCATGCAGTCCAAACCTGGATGACTTCGGAGACATCCGGTGACGCGTTGGTGTTCAGCGATGGATCGATACCTGCATACACCCCGGCAGCCCACATCTTTGTCACCACACGGCAAATTTCCCGGGTTGTTCCTCGCACAGCTTGTAGAATCAGTTTCTCGGAATCGGTCATTGGCCCCAAATCAGATTCCATGGAGTGTGTATGCGTCGTGGAACAATGCCTATATATGGGGATTGTCCAATCCAAGTCGGTCTTGTCCAGTGGGTTTGTCGGCGTGGCAAGGAATAGGATGTAAGGGGTCAACATGACCCTGAGCTGGGTTTGCGCAGTATGGGCTAGATCGAGGATGTCGTCTGGGCCCGTTTCCGACGAGTTAAGGAGGTGGCGTGTCAATTCAAGCCGTCCAGCGAACCGATCAATGATGACCTGGATCAGTCTTCTCCAGTCCATCCCGCTCGACGTCATCGAAGATCCGGTCAGCGAAGCTTCCAGTTTTGACTTTGCAACCAAGAAATCTTCGCTGGATACGTTTTGCACACGATGGTCCCATCTTTCTTGACCAACCCGAATAGGCACCAGCGAGGGCGCGAGTTGCGTATCATAGAAAGAAACTAATCTGGCTAGGTCCAACTGGATGCGCGTCTCGCCGGGAAATCGGTCATGCCATGTTCCCGCATGAATGCTCTCGAACGTAGCAAGTGGTGCTATCGAGAATATGTCATCCATCACAAGACTGGAAAAGAAAAACCCACATATAGCGTCAACATCATTCGGTTGCACCAGATTCGCAAAGGAAACCAGCCTGATGCCGGAGCTAAAGTCACAAAGCATGACCTCACTAAAGTCATTTAAAGTGATCAGATGCGGTAATTAGTAGGTTGGCAGTTACTTACAATGCCATTTCCATCCTGCGACAACATCAGCCTATCGGATTACCGGAGGAGGTAAAAGCTCACCTTACGAAACCATCCACACCCACACCCATTCCCCATTCACAGAGGTCCTCAACTCGCTTGATTTCATCCCATAGTCCATGGGGTGAATCCCCCCATGCGAGAAGGTCTTGGGTATCCAATGGACCCCCTGGAAGCTTCGCAGCGCTGCTGCCGTCAAAATATATGATTTTGAGAGGCCGAACAGTTATGAGCGTGGCCTGCCAGCATCCCGACGAGAAATAACCCGAGGTAGGCAGAATTGGTTCCCCACAAAAAAAGTAAGCATGTTCGGGATCTAATGCTGTCCATTCAGCGCCTGATGGCAATTCTTGGCGATTCGTGCCATGGTAGAGGAGAGTCCCTTTCGGGATTATCCCTGGCACGATGTTATGGCCTGGGGAAAACATGCGTGTTACAAAAAAAAAACAGACGGAAGGATGGATTGCTCACCATTCCTCATGCGAGTATTGGGCCAGTGCTGAAGCAACGAGTAAACGGTTTCGAACACAAGGTGATCGGTAGCATTGGGATTTGGAAGCCTATCGAGGGCCCAGTCCGTATGGTCGCCATGATCGATCCCCGGGGTGGTTGGACGGTGATCTAGTACGAGCGGCACCTGGACTGCGAGTGCGGGGAGCAGAGCTGATGCAACCAGACTGAAAAGAACCGCCCGGACCATCATAGAGCACAACGAAGGAGTGGGTGAAACGAGGCATCCGTCTGAGTGCTGAGCTAGATGCGGAAATGTCTCGGCTACTCACCTGCCCAGCGGCTGTCATCATGACAGGTGCGGTAGCCTAGGGAGAGCGACTGAGTTACGCCGTTGCTCTCGAATGCTTTCGTCAGCCTGCGCGAGACTCGGCGGGAACACTGATTGGACCGGTAAACGGTTTGTAACACCTTCTCATTTATATCCTGCTCGCCGAGCACTCGAATAGCGGTTAGAAATGTTGATGTAAGTTTGATGCGAACGCTATAAGCACTATGCGGTGCCGGCCCGGATCAGGAAACCGAAGTTGGGCCTGTGTTCGCTAAACGATGAGTTTTCGGAGTAGTAACCACAGCATTAATCAGCTGAGCTTGCCGACAGCCGGGGGCGCACGCCATTCTTGTTGTTACTGTACTACTGCCAGTACTGGGGAACGAAAGTAAGAGAGCATCTAAGACTTTACGTGCCCACGTGCTGCCACCAAGTTATATATGCCGAGTCCAAATCATCCGGAGTTTTCGTGTACATCATTCGAACATTAGAAAAGCCGGTATGTATGCGGGCATGCCCATGTAAGTTTCAAACACCTGTCAGATGTAAAGTTATATGTATTCAAAGTACAGGAATCATATTTCGACCATAGTTCAAACTTATCCTAAATCATAAATTTTGTAGCGTAGGCAGGTAGCTAGGACAGATCATCAATATACGCGCATAATGGTGGTCTAGATAGATAGAAATTATTAGTATACCAACCAAGCAATCGCCTGGCTCACGCCTAAGGGCGGCTGTTCTCGCTAGATGCTATGCAGCCAGGCATCGAATTCTAGCACCGATCTCTCCACCCACGGCCGCACTGGCGACTGGCTGTCGATGGATCTAGAGGAGACATACATCCCGGCCCTTACTAATCCGTCCGATATCACATTACCCCACAGGAGTAACCATCCGAACGTCCAAATCCACCCCGCAATCCCACCCACCTTCCTTCCTGTCCACCGATAAAACGCTCGCTCTGCAAGGACGCCGGGAACCATCATCCCAAACGGAACAAGCATTCTCCACACTTCTGCCTGTCTGTCCAGCGTTAAGATCAACAGGCAGTGGTATAATCCAGACGTAAGGAATGCTCCAAAGATCGTGCCCACGCGACCGAATACAATAGTAAAGGGATATGCACCCAAGAGGAACATGTTGCGGAACCACTGGTGCCACCTACGGCTCCAAAACTCGTTGAGTGACGTAGCAAGCCAGGGGTATTGGAATCCAGGAGGCCATTGAGCGGGATCTTGATCGAGGAAAAGAACACTAAATACAGTGAACTGGTTATACAACAGTTGCAGGATGGTATAGACCTCGAAAGCAACCAAAATCGAGATGATGTTCGCTCGGAGACATCGCAAAAAGAAGGGAAGGGATTCATCGAAAATAGTGCTTCCTTGAAGATTGGGATCCGCGCCCGTGGTAAACATCCGGACCGCGATGCGGAAGATTCCGCTGAAGAAACCATGTGTAACCCCAGAAAGCAGCGCATAGAGCGCGAATGCGATACGATTCGTTGGCCGCGTTTCGCGGGGAATATACAATCCACGAGACCATCCCCACCCAATACCGCGAAGATTTGTGGCGAGATCAAGGGCGTCCATAATGGTAGACGAAGAACCACTTGCAGGGCGGAGATATCGCACCAATGGCTGCTCTGCTGACGCCCAGAAAAGAGTACGGACACAAATGAATAACATAGAGTTCTGAAAAGGGTGATCCACATAAACAGTCGACATTTTTGTTGAGAGTTCAGGATACATACCATCAAGTCTACGTTGCGCCATCTTTGGAGGTGGTCATCGGGCGCCAAATCTAGGCAGAATGTTGCACGGAGTGCTAAAAGTGTCACGACGGGCCACAACGCTACTCGGAGGGCGCGTGTCTGTGGCTTGACAGCGAGTACGGCCGCAATGACATAGAAGAACACCGGGGGAACAACATACGACACGAGTGTTTTAGGGTCGACGGGTACTCTTGTCGGTGGGAGACCAAGAACATCCCAGAATGGCGACATGGTAGCGAAGGACACACTTGAAGTTAGGCCTTGTGGTTATGTAATACGCTCGAACATTTAATAGCCTGGACTCTCAAACCGGTAGAGTTATTGATCTGACTCAAGCGTTATCATCTTATAACTCAATGGTAAGCGCTGTAGATGTGGGAGTCCCGGAACCTGCCGTTCTTAACTTCCACGTTGTAAGCCGCTGACCTCCTCAGGCTGAAGTTATTGTTTTCCGCTATATGTTTATGCATTCTTCTGCTTGTATATGGTCAGCTCGACCGGATGGATTTAAACACAGGACTGTCGACGTCCTTACCGAAATGAAAATGAGGGGCAACAACACCAACAAGGATGATCCTTTGTTCTTCTTTCCTTGATTTCTCCCGCATCCGAACTCGTGCAAAGGACTGCTTCCTGCAAATTATCTTCAGGTGATTTTGGAGGCATTCCAACTCCAAGACTTGAACGTGGAGGGGTGATGGATGTACATATGAACAAATGTTCTCAAACAGAAACCCCGAAGACGAAATAACGCGCCTCTCATACAGTAGGTGCTTTGATAAATTCCTGCCCCTTGGATGGTTAACCCCGAAAGAAATAGATTCAAGAGAGGGCGTACAACTGGGCCCACGCTGAATCGAACACCATGCCCACTTCTTGGTGCGGTCCTTCCATTCATCTCATCGGGAAGCTACGCAAGCCTGACGTTATTCTTGTACTCGTGGGGTCTAGGTCGGACCGAAACAGCCGACCGGGATGGCCAGCTATGTCTCTATATATCAGCTTAACCGTCGTCTCTACATCGCTGCAGCACCCCGCTGTAGAAAACTAACACTCGCTGACTTTATTCAAGGTTCCGCCGCCATCTCCGAGCCACTCGACATTGATGTTAGCCCTATCCACTCCCTTTCAATTGTGTTAGAGCTCAGCGCAGCTTCCTCCACGTAGTGTTATTTCGACTTTAACACAGCCCCTAGTCCATCAAATACCTACCAGCTGAGCCAGATATTCTGCTAGTTCCTCAGGGTGACGTTTGGAGGGGTGCTTCTTCATGCAGTAATGGTCATGTTTGGCAAAGGAACCAGAATATCCCTCTGCGAAGCATGGGAATCCTTTGGAGCCCTGCCGAACACATCCCATAAAATGACTTGGATGGCAATTTCCTATTCTGATAGCGGCGACAAGGACAAACTTTCTAATGACATCGATATCGCGCAACTCATGGCCACGTGCTCCTAATGTTCCCGCCCTGGAAGGTTTGCAAAAGCGCATATTTGGGAAGGACGACGAATACCGCATCATCGTAGACTCTATGGTGTCCCCTACGAACAAAGACGCGCCAACTTGAATCTTGGAGTATGTGGAGCACTGGCCGGGCATCACGATTACCCTACCCGACGAGTTCGACACACTATTTACCCCTTGTCCTCCCCAACCCTCGTGTATGGGCAGCGGGTCACTATACGGATGATTATGAACTTTCCATGCTGAAAGGCGCAATGAAGATTTTGCAGAGGTTCAATTTTCCGGTACGAATAAACGAATCAAAGGTACGTGATAAGTGGGGGCCACGGAGTGAACTTGCAAAGTTTTTGTCTCTAAGCTCATGTATAAGGTCAAAGATGCCTCCCCCCGAGGCTGTGACTCCCAATTGGCCTCAAGAAGAAGGCGCATGTTTAAAGTATGCCAGGACGTTATAGGACCGGGGGTATGGCGCTGATCTGCCAGGAAAGTCTAGTATACGATGAATATCAGTGAGTACATACCTGGTAGTTTTACTAACTATGCAGGGTACCTCTTCGTACATGGCGACTGATTTCTTGTCTCCAGAGACAAGCGCCAGGGGTCATGCCCTTTGCCGTGACCTGGAGTCCCTCTTCTGGGTTCTTTGGATTGTGTGTTAACATGAACGCGCCATTTTATGCGCGTCGCTGCTGGCAAGACGAGAAGCTAGGTTCAAAAAACGACCCATTGCAATTCTCGTCGAATGCTAGAAATCCTTCGGAAACCAGCTCTGCTGTTTCTGGCGTCTCCAGTACCTCTCACATCTCCACGGTTTCCAGTAATTTTGCTGCCGTTGGGACCTCCCAGTCATACAGTACATCGCTCGAGATCGCCCCCACTGCCCCGTTGTTGCATACTCACCCTGTGCCACTTAATATAGATAGGTTCTTGCTCAACCACCGCCATCTCCCTCAAAAAGCCAGGACGCTTTTCTGGACCAACCGTGGTGCGAGCCAGTGGAAATTAGTCTCACTACCCACCTTCCGTTGGATGAAGCAGGAGCGGAGAAATATGCACCGCCTATTGGTCGCCCCCGGACGGCACACAACCTAGGCTCTTTGGATGTTTTCTAACATCTCCGAATGTTTGTTTCTCGGTTGCATTTCCCCTCACTCCCATCAATCGGAAGCTAGATTTTCTCGATGGATTGAAGACTCTACACTTGCTTTGTGAAGATCCGGGATGAGGAAGCCGAAGAAAGGACTGGGGGAAATCACGCATGAAAACTTCGGTGAAATCTTGAAGATCATACGGGACGGTATTCCGGCGGACATGGATCGGACATCAGACGACGACACCAGGGATGCGCGAGCGCGTTACGAGCGGCTTGCTCAAATTAGGGGAAGTTATGGAATTGCGATCTCGGTCCTGGAATCGCGACCCGAAGCCCGCCGTCTCGAACGCTCTGCTGAAGCACAGAACGACGACGGGGTGCCGAAGAAAAAACCTTCCAGGGTGATGTAAATCGCTTGTCGCTGATTTCGCGGTATGAACGGCAACCTCGCCTTTCTCCGCGATCTTCTTGTTCCATGCCAAGTTCTCTCCCGCGTTTTACCTCTGTGATTTTTTTCTCATAGCGACGTCACTCTCCACAGACGCCTTCATGTAACTACCTGAAGACTAGGAATAAATTAACATTCGTCAGCAAGCATGTCAGGCTTACAGCTTCTGTGACGACTCCATCCCAAATTTCTCATTGGAGGTATTACAATCGCTACTTTTGAAGTCATCTTATTGGTATCCCTCGGTTTCGGGCCAGAGGTTCTTTCGCCACATAGTCCACCCGCCAACATGTACCCATGTACGCCTCCAGGTCGCGACCCTCCTCCGGCTTTCTTTTTTAGCAGAACCCGACGCGCAGCGTAGCATCCCGAAGCGTCGTCTGTCCGGGCTCCTTGGGCAGGGCCTGTCGCGTAGTACGCAAGCGTCCCAGCACGCGACTCGATAGTCTCATCCTCATGGTGCGCAACGTTCGGCTAGACGTCTGGACTCTGGATCGACGTCTTCCGGCGAAACAGACATCATGAAACCCCCGGTCAACAGGGGCCATTGCACCGTCATTTCAACCACGCCCAGATCAGGCGGTCGTGCGTGGACACCGGAGAGAGAGAAAAAAAGAGCACTTGTCCCGGCGGCTGATCGTACGCAGAGCGTCTGTGTCCTTCCGAGAAGCAAACACGAAAGTCGGTTACATGATGCATCGGATGATATGGATACTGCCATACCAGGGGGGAGGGCATACGTTTTTATGTAACGATCCGAATCCAAGCGGGTCCGCTGAACACCCGTCCCGTGATTCGTTGGCACTGACGGTCTCGTTCCGACGGGAAACTGTCGTGCAACCCCCTGCCAGTATTCACCCACCGCGTGTCAACACGCGGTCGGCAGTTCCGATGAAATTGCCGAACGCGTGTTCAAAATCTGAAATGACCGCAACATGGGAATGCTTATTATCCGAGTCGCACACCAGGTCGAGCATCTTTCCGTTGGGGCGACTCCACGCTCCGTTTACGACATTTGGTCCGTCGAAGCCACGTTTGTTTAC
>JBBPUI010000607.1:0-18054 GCA_038094615.1 Heimioporus aff. retisporus
TGCAAGAGAAATGGCCAATGAGCAACAACTATACAGCAATGAGGTGGATGGTCCAGACATAATGCAATAAGCTCACAGTTGATTGAATGGGAGGGAATATAAATGGAGCAGTGATGGGGTAAGTGTTGTGGCAAGTGTTGATGGATGAGTAATGGGAGGAAGGGTTGCTGAAGCTGTGAGTAGTTAAAAAAACCAATGAGGTGAGGGACCCAATGCAAGGTAGGAACTCACTGGATGTTGGATGAGCAACAGGTTGCTTAATGAAGGGTGAGTACTAAAAAGATAAACACAATGAGCCTAGAAACACACAGTGGGAGCACATACCCACAGTTTGAATGGCTGAGGAGGCAATTGGCAAGGGGGAGTTGGCAGAGGAATGTGTGCTAAAAAGAAAAAGGAAAGCAGTGAGGGTATAGACACATGTTTCAAGATAGGAGCCTACGATGCAAAAGTGGCAGGTAGGCTGATGACGGGGTACCAGATAGCAAACATGAGCATAGTGCAGACATCATGTGAGGCAGAACCCACCACACACTGAACAGATGGCAGGTAGGCTGATGAAGGGGTGTGAGACAGCCAAAATGGGTATAATGCAAATGGCATGCAAGGAGGAACTCACCGTGTGTTGAGTGAGTAGTGGTAGGCTGCCAATGGGGCACTGGACGATGGAAATGAGCATAGTGTGGACAACATGCAAGGAGGAACCCACCACATGCCAACCAAATGACAGGTAGGGTGATGAAGGGGCATGAGACTGCAGAAATGAGCATAATGTGAACAGCATGTGAGGAGGAACTCACTGCATGTTGAATGGGCAGCAGGTAGGGCTGACGACAGGGCACTAGGTAGTTAAAATGAGTGTGTGCAGGAATGGGCAGCAGGTAGGCTGATGATGGGGCACCAGGCAGCTAGAATGAGCACAGTGCGGACAACATGTGAGAAGGAACCCACCGCATGTCAACTGAATAGCAGGTAGGCTGACAAAGGGGCGCAAGACAGCCAAAATGAATATAATGCAACATCATGCAAGGAGGAACTCACTGCATGTTGAATGGGCAGCAGGTAGGCTGACAACAGGGCACTAGGCAGCTAAAATGAGCACAGTGCAGACAACATGTGAAGATGAGCCCACCATGTGCCAAACAAATGGCAGGTAGGCTGTCAAAGGGATGCAAGATGGCCAAAATGAGTATAATGCAGGTGGCAGGTGAGGAACTCATGGTGTGAATATAGCAGGTGGGCTGATGATGCAGCACCTGTTGAATGGGCAGCAGGTAGGCTGACGATGGGGCACTAGACAGCTAAAATGAGCACACCTATAAATGACAAGGTAATATACAGACAACATGAGGAACTCACATAGGAAAATCTTCAGAGCTGTTTTGGCATCCCAAGAATCAAACCAGATGAAGGAAGGAACGTCAGATGCTGGCAAAAGTAGGAAGAAGAGGTCAGGACAGCACAGAAAGACCTACGCCTGTTGAGGTCACTGCTCACACCTGGTGAAACGTCAGCTGCCATGGTTACCATGCTGTCAACTGGTTGTGCCTCAGGAACCACACCAACTAATTTTAGTGCCAATACATTTATTGATAAAAAATGATACAAAAGATAATAGAAAAGAAGAAGAAGAAAGTGAACTAAACTGTTTGAGCAAAGGGTGCAAGGAGGGAAGAGGGGGAAGATGACAGTGTTACAATGGCAAAAGATGAGGGAGAACAGGGGGGTGGCCATGGTGAAGACAAAATTTTTTGACATAAAACACCATCAAGTGGCAGATGAAATCATGGATGATTGGGGACTCCATGTCCAGCTCAACACAGTGCTTGGCAACATTTGGTGTGTCTGGCCAAGCCCTGAAGAGCCACACAAGTGTGTTGAGCATGTGGCACTTGTCTTCATCATGTGACGCGCGGAAGGCACCCATGTCCACCTGTGGTACCGGTGCGTTCCACATGTCCCTGATCATCTGCATAGGACATGCCTCATGCCAAAGAGCCTCACAATCAGCTGGCAAATCCTTCCACTGTGACAGCACCAGCACCTTGTCCATTGCGAGCAGGTTGTACCAGAAGTGGAGGTCACACAGCTCCCAGATGATCATGCATGCTTGTGGTGGCAGAATCACCTTGAACACTTTGACTGATTGGTCACGAAAGGCGACAGTGTCATCACCAACCAGCCCATGACATCCTAGACATGATCAATGGGATCATGCTCCCAAACTTCTCCTGTAAGACCTTCGATTGCTCCTTGGCGGTTGCAGTGGTCTTGTTGGAGATGAGGTTGGCCAGGGCAGACAAGAGGAAGGTGCACCATTCCTTAGACATTGGCAGCAGAGATGTGAGGCTGAGTGAGACATACTCGATCCATGCTGGGTGGATGGTGAGCCAGTTGGCGAAATACTGTCACATGGAATCAGGGCTTTGTACCATACAAAGCATCACAGGATTGGGGAAAAGCCAACCAGTTTTCCTAGTCAAAGCTTTACAGGTCTGTTGCTTGATCATCTTCTTCTGGTGGAAGACCACAACCTCCACAGCTGATGGTTCCAGAAGGTAATTGTTGGTCACCAGCTCCTAGGGCTTGCAAGTCATGGATGGGACATCTGGCTTGGGCTTCACATCTCTAGATGCTTGTAAAGCATGTTATCAGGGAGTGAAATTGTGTACTTACATGGATGCCAGTTGGTATGTCAAGAACCTTTATTGCAGTTCCTCTGTGCCTGACCATCTGAAGAGGCAGGATGGGCATTTGTGCCAATGTCTTTGGCACAGTAGGTGATTTTGCACACAAAGGTGTGCAACTCCTCATTGCCAGCATAACCTTTCCAGAGGACAGGGAAGGGATGGGCAAAATTGAAGACTGGGTCTACCTAGTTGTGCACGACGATGTCCATAGGCTCATGCACTTGTGTGATATCATGAATTATTATTTTCTTTGGGACATTCTTCTCACCACAAATGAGCCACACAGGAATGCCAGCTGCAAATAGTTGCTTGGCCATCAGAGGGGTGGTAGTGAAGGCCCCCATCCAACAGACTTCTGCAGCAACAGGGGAGGAGGAGCTACACTTGAGCAGCATCTGTGATTTGATGAGTTGATGGTAATCCATCAAACCATAGAGTTCCAGGAAAATGCGTTGGAAATCGGCAACCAGGCCGATTGCTTCTCACCAGGTCAGATGGGTGTACTCAACAACATTCCAGAGTTTCTGGAAAGTATTGTGGACACCCTCGACCCAGTTGACAGCCTCTGATGCAAGGTGGGCCTGACAAAAGCTCTGGTAGCATGTCTTGATGATGTTGAGGAGGCCTTTCAAGCTGGTCATGGCTTCATGATTGAGTTTGCCAACCATCAAGTTATTCTTGAGGACAAACTGAGAGTAGGCTGGGGTGAACCAGGCCCAGGAGATTGGGGACAGAGAGGTGTAGTAGGCCTTCCAAGGAATAGTGATCATCCAGATATGTTTGTTGGCTATGAGCTGAGGCCACTGGTATGGGTCAATGTATCCAAAATGACCGTCAGTGCACATTTGTATGGGTACTTTGCCAAGGAAGGGTTTGGGTAACCAGCCAGCATTCAGGCTTGTGATAACCCAGGAGCTGTGCTGGGCCAAAACCTCTGCATCAAGTGCAGCAAGGTCACCTATCTGGCAGTCAACACAGAGTCGAAATGAGTGAAGAAGAATACATACAGAGCCTGCCTCTCATGGCCTGAGTGACCTTGAACTGGCAAGCTGACATAGTAGGTCTTTGGGAATAAGGACAGTGAGCATTGTGGATGGGAGACAAGGATGTAACTCACATGAAGTAGAGGTGAGAGAGGATAGGGTGGCACAGGGAATAGTCCAAAACCTAAGAGGCCAGAAGTATTGAGGACCACAGTGATGCAGGTGAGGATGGCAACAAGGACAGCAGGAACAAAGGTCGAGATGAGATGCAGGGGAAGGATGATGATGATGAGCACGAAGGATGATGCTTGGGATGCAAAAGCAAAAGCAAGTTTGTTAAGGATATGAAATCCCTAGACAGATTGTGAATAGGTACAAAACCTATCCAAACTTACTTACATGTTAAGGATGATGGCAAGGACGACATAGACAGGCACCAAGGGCAAGACTTTGGATATGAAATCCAAAGAGAGCCTGTTGAGGATATGAAATCCCCAGCAGGTTGTGGACAGGTACAAAACCTGTCTGGTGTGTTTGAGGGCAGTGTGTAGTGCTGAACAATGTTGGTGTCAGTGTTGGTGTTGATGATGGCATTGGCATTGGCATCATTACTGATAATGGTGATGGTAAAAGGAAGAGGAGTAGAAAAGACAAGACGTAGCCATAATATTATTTGTAAGGCTATGCAGCCTAGTGCTTGTACATGGTCGGTCACCCTTTTTGGACATCAATTAACTTGTCTTCCCCACACTATTACCTTTTTTGGATTCAATTGTTCTAGACCCTTGATGATGCTTTTGCTAAGCTCATTTTCCCACCATAATGCTTTGAGACTTGAACACAATTTTTGCCAAGTCTGTTTTCCCACTCTCAAGCTGCTTCAAGACTTGGACACAATTTTTGCCAAGTCCATTTTCCCACCCTCAAGCTGCCTCCCCTGCCACTTCAAGGTCGACCATGATGGGGCTTCATGCCCTGTCAACTTGCTGGCAAGGACTTCGTGTCCTTGCTGCACTCTCATGAGACTTCATGTCTTATGTCTCTACCTCAAGCTTGCTGTTTCCCACCACCCAAAGATCAACTATGGTACATGCACCCTCCACTTGATGAGGCCTCATATCTCATGTCCCATCTTCTAGTTCATTGTGTCCCATCACTTCAAGATCTGCCATGATGGGGCTTTGTGCCCTGTTGACTTGCTGGCAAGGACTTCGTGTCCTTGCTGCACTCTCATGAGACTTCATGTCTTGTGTCTTGACTTCATGCTCACTGGCCCCACCGCTTCAAGTGTTGTGGTGCATCTCTCAATCTCAATCTTGCCATCCCCCCACCGCTTCAAGGTCAACCATGGCAGGGCTTTATGCTCTATCAACCCACTGGTGAGGACTTCATGCCCTTGCTGTGCCCCATGAGACTCTGTGTCTTATGTCTCCATCTTGCTCACACTTCAGGATCAGTCACGATGTGGCCTCAGGCCCTCTCTGCACCTGCTGAAGACTTCATCACGTCAAACACTGCTTGTACTGCCCATCACTTCAAGCTCGATTGGGGAATTGTCCTCTACAGTGAGTACCTTGTATCTCACTTTGTTCTTGGCCTCGCCTTACTAGAGCAGTTGTTCCCCCTGATCAATTGTCACACCAGGCCAAGTTTTTGGCTCTGATGGGTATCTCAGAAGGGTAAGTACGATGATTGGGATTTCGTGACATGCCCACCATGCTGATTGATTTGGGCCAGTGCAGCCTCTCTGGGCCAGTGGAATCAGGATATGGAATTAGAAGTGTGGTCTTACCCCCAGCTGAGCAACTGTGCTCACAGCTGCACCCATCTCATATAAAAAGGTTTGTGCTACTATCTGATGATCATCCTTCCCAGAACAACCTCACTATCCCTTAGTATGGTTCTACCACCTTTGCTCCCTCTTCCATATCATCCATGTCACACATATTTTGTATCTGTCACTCTGAGGGATTTCATATTCCTCAAGGCCCACAGAACACCTGGATTTCGAATCTGTGTTGACTGTCAGTGACAGCCTTCATTTGAAATCCAGTGTTTCAATTTATGTTGTCTTTCTTCACATATTCATATCCTCACTGTCATATAGTCATGGCTCCAGAATGGCATGGCCAATGCTCTCACAAAAAAAGCTCAACATCCAGTGGAGAGCCCATAGTATACCCTCCTTACCAAACACAATCAGGCAGACACTCTCAACCTACAACGCACAGCCAGGTATGCATAAGATTGCTGGCATAGACTTCATACTTCACTTGCATAGACATCAAACAATGCTCACTCTTCAAAGGTGATAAATAATCAAGTGTTTATTGTTACATTATATGCTGATCACTGATTTCAGCACATATCTGTCCCAACAATGGAAGAAGTCCCTCCTAGTATGAAGATGAAGTCCCTTCCAAAGCCTTGCCCCTGAACATCTATGCCACCAGGATTGACCAAGGACCAGCAATTCTGTTACACCTATATGTCATCTTATTGATGATCTCATGCATTGCTGCATTGGGTTTGTTCGATACTATCTACTAACACTGTAGTAGTTTCACAGACTTTGGAGATGTCAGCTCCCATTCCACCAACTGGGAGCCAGTCCCACGCCAAGGGGCCCACTCAGGATGCCTCTGGCCCCTCTCAACATCCCCTCAGCAGGCTATACTGGAGTTCTGTTGCATAGAAATACAGTAGTTATATGTGACTCCAATTGCAATCTCACCTGTCATATTATTTATTACAAGTATTGCATCATATCTAGCGTTGGCGCGTGCACGTGACATTGCAATGCCTCATAATTCAATGCAATGCTCACCGCTCCCCCGCCCCGCCGTTTCGTTGCAATACGCCGCTACCTGCCCTCATGCTTTCTCGCACGCCCCCGCCCTTTTTATTGCAATACTAACTTACTAGTACGTCCCGGCCCCACCGTTTCGTTGCAACACGCTATTAGCCCGCCCTCCCGCTTCCTCGTGCGCCCGCCATTTTCATTGCAACGTATACCACTCTCCCCTTTGCGTCCTGCCGCTTCATTGCAACACGCCGCCACCCGCCCTTGTGCTTCCTCGTGCGCCCCCGCCCTTTTTATTGCAACGCTAACTTACCAGTATGTCCCGGCTCCGCCGTCTCATTGCAACACGCTATCAGCCCGC
Source organism: Heimioporus aff. retisporus (assembly GCA_038094615.1). Lineage (NCBI taxonomy): Eukaryota > Fungi > Basidiomycota > Agaricomycetes > Boletales > Boletaceae > Heimioporus > Heimioporus aff. retisporus. The sequence continues at coordinate 6,838 of JBBPUI010000607.1, forward strand.
CCTCCCGCTTCCTCGTGCACCCCCGCCCTTTCCACTGCAATGCATATTGCTCTCCCCACCGCGCCCCACCACTTCATTGCAACACGCCGCCACCCGCCCTCGTGCTTCCTGGTGCGCCCCCGCCCTTTTTATTGCAACGTTAACTTACTAGTATGTCCCAGCCCCACCGTTTCATTGCAACACATCCCAGCCCCCCTCCCGCTTCCTCATGCGCCCCCACCCTTTCAATTGCTTGCAACACGCTGTTGACCATATCGGTCTCCGCATTGTGCCCCGCCGCTTCATTGCAACACGCCATCTCCCGCCCTCGTGCTTCCTTGAGCGCTCCTGCGCTTTTTATTGCAACGTTAACTTACTAGTATGTCACGGCCCCGCCGTTTTGTTGCAACACGCTATCAGCCCGGCTTCCCGCTTCCTTGCGCGCCTCCGCCCTTTCTATTGCAATGCATATCACTCTCCTCATCATGCCCCGCCACTTCATTGCAACACACTGTCATTTGCCCTCGTGCTTTGTGGTGCGCCCCACCATTTTTATTGCAACACTAACTTACTGGTATGCCCCAGCCCCACCATTTCATCGCAACACACTATCATCCCACCCTCCCGCTTCCTTGTGCGCCCCCACCCTTCCAATTGCTTGCAACACGCTATTGGCCCGCTACCCCATGCCCCTTTTCCGCTGTTTCATTGTAAAACCCTCTCAGCACTCCCTCCAGCTTCCTCGTGCGCCGCCAATGCATATCACTCCCCCATCGTGCGCCGCCGCTTCATTACAACACACCCTCCTACTTCCTCGTACTCTCCCTGCCGTTCCATTGCAACGCATACCGCCTCGTACTTCCTTGTCCCCCCACTGATTTTATTGCAACACTTACACCCCCCTTCTTGCCATTGCCCCACCATTCCTATTGCAATGCTCACCCCGCCTGCCATTTTATTGCAACCCGCTGTCAAACCGGCCTACCCCCTTGTGCCTCCCTGCCACTTTTTTCTTTGCAATGCCTCGTATATTGATGCAACAGCTTGCGGCCAGTGGCAGGGAATCCTTGCTGAAAATCTATTGCAGATTACTTGGTGTGCATCTGTTTCCCTCTGCCCTTCCATTGCAAACTCACTAGTGCATGCCAACCCTGCTGTTTCATTGCAACATGCTGTCAACCTACTCTTGCACTTCCTTGCACACCTCCTGTCATCCTATTGCAATGCATACCACTCTACCTTTGTGCCCCAGTGTTTCATTGCAATACATTACATCCTCATTTCCTTGTGCTTCCCTGCCCTTTCTATTAATTGCAACACAATTGCTCCCCCCATCGTGCCCTGCTGCTTCATTGCCACATGCCATTGACCTGCCCTTGGCACCCCAATCCCCCCTTGTGCTTTCCTTGTGCCTGTGCCTAGAACTTTTCCATAGTTGTAATGTTACTCATATGTCCACCCATGTTGTAGCTACTCAATCTTTCTCTTACTTTGTCCCATCCTTGTACTCTATATGTCATGTCTCCAATTACTGAATAGTAGCACTTGTTTTACATTGACTGATGAAGTAAACCTTACCATGTGGTCAACTCTACCATATTCCATGAAGGATGGAATGAATTATGCTAAAATTACCAAACTATATTAACTACACAAAAGTACCACCTATATCAAGATGGCCAGAGTGTGGTCAATGTAACCTCTCAGCATCAAGGCCCAGATTTTTTCTTTCTACAGGGTGGTCAGCACAATAAAAGAAAGATGGTGAGTAACCTACTTGGCTGCACCTGGCCCATTTCCCGTGTTCCCACTTGCCATGCATTTTTTGTTCCCCTTCATGTTTGTACTCTTGCTTGGGGTTGGTGGCACCTGATTCTCCTTTCCAAGGTCACCAATGGTGTTATCTCTCTGCACACATTGAGAAGGAATGTGCTTCCTCTTCAAGCAGCCAGAGTTTTCGCTGGCCTCATTGCGCTCAGTACCTGAGCTTGACACCTGCTGAGGTAAGTTAACAACACCTGGTTCTGTATGCAGCTTGAGAGGAGCCAGCAGAACTTGTATAGTTGCCAATGGACTATGAGCTGGCAACACAGGTAGTGTCCATGGCTGTGGACTTGGAGCACTGGTGGATGACATGGCATTAGGAGGGCTGGGAAGCTGTAAGGTGCTGATAAGACCGCCAGTGTCCTGATTCGGTGCAGGATCAAACCCCAAGAGCGCTGCTTGCAAAGGTTGGCTTCCAAAGTTAAATTGTGGTGCCTGATATGGCATGAATGATTGGCTTTGGGTGTGAGAAGCAGAAGCTGCTTCCAATTCAGGAAGGGGATAACCTGTTAAGCTGAGCTCAGACATAGTTGGAAGACTCTTGGACCAAGAACTGAAGTCCCAATTTGCTGACATGTCAAATATTGGTGAGGAGCTCCTGTGAAGAAGTTCCATAAATGATGTTGAGAAGGCAGGATCAGCACACCAGGTCAGCACAGCAGGGGAAGGAAATGGAGTGCATGTTGTGGCACTGTGAGGTGCACCAGTAGTGTTACCACTGTAATGCGATATGGAGCTCAGACATGGCAACAAACCTGAGTGTGGCATTGCAAGATTGCTTGATGTCAACATTGCAATGCCACTTGGTGTTGCAATATAAGAGGGGGTCACAACACTGGGTGTTGCAACATTTGCTGGTATTGCAACAGGGCTCACAAAATTGGATGGCATTGCAACATTCGGTGGTGTTGCAATGTTGGGCAGTATTGCAACATCACTGGTAAGGCAGGGGGATTGAGCTGGAGGGGAGGGTATAAAAGGCAGGGGCAACTCCGAAGGCTCTTCATCGTCCCTGTCCTCATCCTCCTCACTCCCCTCTCCCTTCTCCTCTATGGTACCCACAACCTGGTCCTCCAATGTACAGTCTTCCTCCATGGCCTTGGTTTCCTCCTTCCTGCTGGGCTGTGTGGCGCCAGCGCCTGCAACATTGTTATCTGGTGGTTCAGTGCCAGGTTCCACACCCCCACCAGGGACTTTGTTGACCATGGTACTAGGTGATTCTGTGACCTCCCTTGAGCATGCAATGCAGGGGGCTTGGTATGTTTGAGTGGTTAGTATTTGTATTTAGAGGCACAGAGCGATGCTTACCATACACATTATTCAGAAATTCTCTGTACACTTTGATAAAGATGCTATCATACTTGTCATATGCATCTGAGAAGTCTTGCTCTTGTTGGTTCATTCCAATATGGAGACTGTCATGGATATTCCATCAGTAAGTGCATCCATGTATACATAAATGAAGAGTCAGGCTAACCTAGTGATACAATTGCCTTCATCCAGCAAAATGGGATCAGGCCCTCCCATTATCATGCTGAATGACCATCCAGTCTTTTTGGCTAGGTGCTCAAGCACACAGTGAAGCATTCCTCCAAGCTCCTGAATATTCCTAATAGACCCTAGTTAACAGTGGCCACTACTACTCAACAACACAATGTACTGACCTGCAAATGATGAGTGGGTCTAGTTCCTGCTCATCATTGTCTGAACTACCCTCCTGAAGCAATGCCTGCTGCTTGGCTTGCTCCAGCTTGAGCTTATCAAGAACCTCCTGCAGCTTGTTCCTGAGCACTTCTTCAATTCTTTGCCACACCATGATGATGTTGGATCCAGAGGAAACCAAGTCCTTGACCCACAACACATAGTAAGTCTTCACATAAATCTCCCAAAGCTTCTTTGTATGCATCTTGGGTTTCATCAGATCATTGATGAGGCATGCAGTCTTGTCATTCGCAGCACGGCTCTCACCCGTGCCAGCATGCCAATGCATCCACTGTTGTAGTTGCCAAACTTGCATGCTCAGCCACAGGTACATGACAGGAGCCATCAAAGATTCACTCACCTGTTGATGCTTCTCCTAAGCCTTTGCAAGACTCATGGCCTGTTTGTCACTCAGTGGTTGATCTGAGGGAACCCCCAGGAGAGCGGTGCCACACTCAGGCCAATGCTGGGCCCATTTTTGATACAACATAGTCCAATGTTTTTTGTACTCTTTGCTGCTGACCTTGATATATTCCTTGAGCTCCTCCTCAAGGAATGCTTTCTGTTCTGTAGTTGTCCAACCAGGGGGTGCCATCTATAGGAGATTTAGCACAAGTCCATGGGACCATCAACTCAACATATACCTCTTTCACCTATAATAGTCATGTAGGATGGGAGGGAAAGGTCACATTATTTTTGATATGGGACAGCCTTTTTCTCATCTGGAATGGCAAATTCAAGACAACAAGTCTGTTGATTCAACAAAGTCAATAATCTGAGCATTGGTAGATCTTAGAACCAATCTATTTACCTTTTTTCAAAGCAGTTCAAGAAGAGCATAATAGAGTGATTTGTTACCTTTTTTCAGACACTTTGACAGGGGCATGACATAACATGACAACCAGAAAAGCCAACCCAATTACAATTGCCACAAAAGAAGGAGTACTGCTTGTCAGAGCCTAACTCACATCATTGGTGCTTTGGTAGAGCAAGAAGCCACGACATTGTAGATCTAAGATATTGTTACCTTCCATGGCATGAAGGAGTAGATCCTCAAGCACCTGGCATACCAAATGAAGCCACTGAGTGGTGTGAGCCTCCTTGTGACCTGGTTGTGAGGCTGAGGCTTGTTGAATGGCTTGCAGCCATCTTTCTAGTTTTTTGATAGCAGTATGTGAATGGTTGATGGTGGTGTAGTCACCATTTTTCATGTAATCCTTGCAGAGGGACTCCATCCACAGGCATGATGAACCCCTGGTCATGCCTTGAAGGGCAGCTTCAATTTTTTTCACAGTATCACCCATCTCAGGCCACATATTCATTTGTTTGCGAGGTCTACCAGCACTATTACAGGATGTGCTATTAGGAGTGTCTCAGCTATATTAAGTACATACTCACCGCCAAGACAATATCTTGGGTGCCTTTGGTTGACCAAGTGCTGGGCTCAAAGGACCAGACTCCTGTGGTCTGAATGTTCATTTGAGATTCCTGCCAGAAGGAGTGGTGGGATCAAGCTTTACTTACATGCCATTAATTCTGCTGGCAACATGTTTCGCTTGGATCTTTCAGTTGATTTCCTTCTTATGACTATGGAGCAAGCAATGATAAGTACCCATATAGTTCATTGTTGGATCTACACCAACCTTGCATAATATTTAGCATGATAAGACCACATTGTGAGCACTCACTCTTCTGGTGTTTTGTCTAGCTTTGGATGGCCCATCCAAGTGAGCAAGGAAGCATGCAGTTTATGGTAGTACTAGCCTGATTTGGATAAAACACCCACATCATCTTCCCTCATGTATAGGAGATTTACACCACCAACCAAGTTGCTAGCAAAAATACTCAACAGTACCATAACATGATAGTAATGAATATATCTGATATTAATAGAATATCAGTTGCATTGGTCCATGTATACTTAGTGCTCAGTGTATAGTACATCTCTACCATATGGGAGAATTACATTCCCAACAAGATTGCTAATGAATGAACTATGGCACTCATGCCCATTTCCTGGTAGTAGTATAGGAGATTTACAAAACATTAGTTGCATCTGATCCATGCATACTCAGCACTTGGTATATGGTACATCTCTATCCCTTGCCAGCTGTATGAGAGAATTGCACTCCAACAAAATTGCTAATGAAAGTATTACAGTACACAATAGCCATTTTTCCTCAAAAGGGCAAGTATGGGAGGTTTACATTGCCGACCAGACCAATGACGAATATACTACAGTAGTACTGTAACACGATAGTACTAAATACACCAACAGTTGAACACCAGTTGCATCCGATCTGTGTATACTTAGCACTTGGTAGTTGGTATGTCTCTAGCTTTTCTAGCTGTAAGGGGTAATTACATCCAAAAGTCATGTATATGGCAATCCAGCTCACTCTGATGTGTGTGGCCCATTTAGGCTTCAACATGTATGAACAACAAAATGGGATCATTGGAACAAGAAATGTGGGGGTGCAACAGGACTACAGATTATGAGGACAGGAGGGGGTGATGCTACCCATCTACAAAGACTGGACCAAGCAATCATTGATCGCTTGTTCCATCATCTGACAGGCTTGAGCAATAGTAGTGCCAGATGACAGCTTACAATAGATTACACCTCCAATGCGGTGCACCAACAGGGATGCTTTCAACCTGCCGTAATGATGATTAGATACCCTAGAACCAAATAACATGCTTTACTTACCAGTCTGAGATCATGCCAACCATTTTTCCCTTAGTGATCAAATTCAATGTTGCAGTTTCACCTTCGAAAGGCATGAGGAAGTGATGACCAGACTGATGCGTGGCAAGGTAGTGCCCAGATGGGATCACAGCTGTCTGTGCAGCCCCAGAGTCATCTTGTGTGGGGGTTGGGATTTGAGTTGGCTGGGCATTGCTGACAGAGGTTGGGGGCTCAGTATTAGAGGTCAATACATCTGAAAACTGTTAGCAGACAAAAGGAGGGAGCAATGGCAGGCTCACTGGAGGCCTCATTCAGGCCATCTGCAGGAGTCAGCATTTGAGCTGGCTGGGCATTGCTGACAGAGATTGGGAGCTTGGCATCAGAGATTGATATATCTGAAAGCTGTTAGCAGACAGAGGGAGGCAGCAATCGCAGGCTCACTGGAGGCCTCGTTTGGGCCATCATCTGTGGTGATCACATGAACAGCACCAATGATCTTTGTGGCACATTCCTCTGACAGCTGGATTCCTTGAAGAAGTTCTGCAAGGACTTGGTAGGAGCAGTATCAATCAAGATGTTGGACAAGTTACAAGATTGCAAACCTCCTATGGTGTTGCTCGCCATGACTGAACTTGAACCAGAGCTGCTGACAGAGGAATGGGGGCTTGAATTGGCAGCAGTCATGCTGAAGTGTGTGGATCACTATGAATGGTGAGCAATTCAAGTAAATCAAGTCAAACTAATGAGCATTGGAATGGGAGAGCAAACAAAGTGGAGACTTAAAAGTGTTGGCAACTTGAGTTCCAACTACTGGGAGGCTGGGGCATGTTACCAGGCTCAATGTTCTCAGTCCTCAGAGATTCACCTTATGCAACAGTCCGAGGTGATCTGAAAGCAGTGGTTGGGGGACATTACTAATAACTCACTGTTCTCAGTCCTTGGAGATTCACCTAATGCAGCAGTCCAATATTGAGGATCTGAAAGTGCTGGACACTTGAGTTCAAATCAATGGCAGTTTCTGAAAGAGATCCACACAAATAATGAGAGTATTGATGCAATGGGATATTGGGACATGTTACCAACTGCTCAGTGTCCTTGGTCCTCAGAGATTCACTTAATGAGTCTTGCAAGAATTTCAGTGCATCTGTGGGTCACAGTGAGTGTTGCAATAAATTGATGTAATATTTCCAGGTTGCTCTGGGCAATACAAGCTGCAAGACAACCATGAACATCCCTTCGCAACACAGGCAGCGTGGGTGAGGACTCTGAGTCAATGTCTGAGCCTTCCAATCCATTGGTGTCAGAAGTGCTCTCAGTATCTTCCTCAGCAGGTGTTGGTGGACTGAATGAGTCTTCGTGGCCATTGAGTGAAGGACATATCAACCAGGAACTCTCTGAGAGGTCACTAAGTGTGGAAATGATGTGCTGGATTACAGTTTCATGTGAGAAAGAGGTGCCATGCATAAAATTGCCATTGAAGTCGGTTTTGAGAGGTAGGATAATTTCTTCTCACAGCTTGCCAAGGAGTGGTATGATGGGCTGGAAGTATGGCGAAATGTACTTGATAACATATGGAAACCACGTCAAGTCTGATTGGATAATGATGGTTTTGAATACACTTGGTTTGGCGGTGTTGAAGAGTTTATCGAAGCAAGCCTCTAACTCCCTGTCAGGTTTGAGTTTGCCTGGTTTGTCATACAGAACAGATATTCCAACAAGAACATAAAAGAATGATTCTAAGTTGTGTAGTTCATTGTGAACCACTGGCTGGTTGGGACCTGCCATGACCAACTCAGAAGACATCCAGGACCATGTGCCTTGTGATATGGGGTTAGCTCGATCCACCAATAGTACAGAACATGAATACTGACCATTCAATAGAGTGGGTTGGCATTGTCAGTGGTACATGCATCCTTGGATGGATTCACCAACACAATGTCATGTTTGGAGGAAAGTTGTGTGATTGGAGTCAGCTGAGGGTCATCATTCAAGCCAATCACCTTGGCATATACCTGATTGTTGACAGTGAGGATCTCTGGTGAGTTCTGTGTGGAGATGGGAGTACTGCAAGAAGCCGAGGGAGTTGCTGATGAAGGGGGGCAACTAGAACTGAATACAGCTGGTACAGCATAACCCCAGTCAGCAAGTAGTCCATGTTGTCACATGCTCACAATTCTCATGCACAGCGAGTTCCATGACACCAATGGCAAATGATCCATGAAAGTGAGATGATTGGTGCATTCCTTCTTCAAAAAAACAAGTAAGAGATTAACGAAGCTTATGTCACGGTGCAAGATACTGGTCCTTCTGAGGCTATCGTAGTGCACTGAATGGGAATAGTGTGTAAGTCAAGACTCTTGAAATACTGTAGGCAAGTACTCACCTACAACAAAATCCAGAAAGGTGATCAGAAGTTCTCTCAGACTCTGAAAATCCATCACAAGGGAGCCAACAGGTTTGGTGACCAAGCAATATAGAACCCGGAGCTGGAATGTCCCTTGATTACCTGGGTACCATTGTAATGTCACCTGAACATGGTGAGTAGACTGATTGACCATGGTATTTTTTTTAAATTTAGTTGTGACTTGCCTATTGTATATTGCAGTTGGGATCCCCTTGATCCTGGCTTTGTTGAGCAAATGAAGTATTGCACCCTCAGTATACATCTGGAGTGGGTCTACCCAGGTATCCTTCACCACCACATAGATTGGCTGACTGAGACCACCTGATAGCTTGCCCTTCCACACCATCGAGCCCCATCCAACTAGGCAGTCAGAAATGAAAAGAAGCTTGATGAGTTTGATCCAGTTGGCGATACTTTGCGATTCTTTGCCCATGGGTATCATCAAGACCTTTCACATGGCTTTCTCCCACCCTCTCTGCTTCTGCCAGGCAATAGTGGTGTTGAGACTGAGTATGTCTGGCTTGTCATGATAGCATGAAAGGCTGATGAGGATGCACAAGAATACTTCTGGGAATTGATGGATGTCAAACCCACATGTAGAAATAGAACCTCTGCAATTGAAAAGGGTAAAATATATTCAAGAGCCTAGAACACAAATCGACGGGGCAACATGGTGGCCATCTTGCATAAATAGTAAGCATGCTGCTTTACCAGTGAGTTCTATGTACAACTCCTTCTCGCTTGCTTTTCCAGCTTTGTTTTTGACTTTGCAAAATGATATGAGATGCAGCCAGCTATCTCCACTTCGTACGAATAATGTGATGTCAGGTTTTCTTTTACAGTCTAACCCATGGCCTTTCAATGGTATGGTCAACATATTGCTGTTCCACTTTCTGGTGAGAATCATCATTGAACATCCGGGTCAAAACAAGATGGAGAAAAAGACTCACAGAAAGTTAAGGCCAGATGCCACCTTGACAGACTGAAGGACAGCATTAAAGAAGGCTGCCAAGAGAACCTCACACTTGGCAGATGCCTTGGCAGAAAGGTTGGGACACTTCAACTTGGGCAGCCAGTGCATTGCAGGGGCCTTTAGATTGTCTAGTGCTTTAATGCGAGATGATCTGAAGGGAGGCAGCTGCACCAGGGTGGGAACACCATATAGTCACTTTTTTCCCGTAAGATACTCAAGTACTTGCAACATTGCAAACCAATCCCTGGGTTTTTCTAAGGCACCACGCTTTTGGAGGATATGCTCATCTGGAAAAAGATGTTCTAGTAGCTCCAAACTTTCCTGCTCACTTAACTCCCAGTGCATAGCTTCTGTATCTATTTTGGCCAGCTCATCCATGGTACTGCACATGCTGTCAATTTTAGCCCTGAAGTCAGACCTTATATGGCCTGAAAGCTACGTTTTTCAGCAGGTACATCAAGGATTCTTTGTGTGAGCTTACATGGAGGTTGTTGTACAGTGTAGCATGCACTGGGCTGCCTGGGTGGAGTGGCTGTCAAAGAAAACAAACTCAGACACTTCCTTATCCCAGGCCATATCAAACAAACAAACATGCCTGTGGTGTTGATAGTCGCTCACTGGTCATGAGGGAGGAGAGGCTGAACTAGGGAGGCTGGGGAGAATGGGAAGGCTGGAGGAACCTGACATACAGCCACATTCTTGCCAACAATCGATCCAGGAGGAGTTCAAACATCCATTGATAACAACCCATACTGATTATATTGGTAAATCTAGTACTATGATACAATTGTATGTTACTACTCTAAGTAGATTCAGGAGACAGTGTGTAATAAAATTCCTTAGACCAATATTTATTCAACCAGAATTCACTGCTCAGTTCATAGCTGCTCTTTTTAGTTAAACAAGAATTCACCTTGTGGCTGAAGTGAGGGATCAGGTGAGCAGGAGAACATATGAGGGTAAGGGGAATGACCCCGCCAACATGCTGTCCATCCAACTTCAGGGCATGTTTCAAGATGTGCATACCAGTTGTGAGACTGGTATTTGAGGGATTGCCTTGAGGGATGGTACAAAAGTGCTGGATGTAAGTAAGAAACTGGCCAGAATGATTGGAAGACAGGACCTGGAGAATGATCCTTAGCTGAGCAATGGAATGACCTTCAAGACCATGCTTTGGCCAGTTGCTTTTGTGCTGGGGACTGATTATCACTGAGTTGTACTGACCATATGGATATGCATCAGTCGGTGGTATCACACAAAGGGTTTGAGGGGAATCCAAGGTCTTCTTGTGGTAGGTAACCTGTTGGACTCGCACCTTGTGCCAGATTTGAACCCTCCAATCAGCCACAGGTGATGTGTCATGATCTGTGGCACAAAAATCCACAATGGATGTGACAAGGTCTGGGAGCCCATACTTCAGGATGGCTTCTCTGAGAGACAACCTTGATGACGGCTTTGTCGCAAGGTGGAAAGCAGTGGTTACTGTTGTGAACATGTGAAAAGGTTTGGGTGCAGAGGGATGAAGCCCCCAGATCAGTTCTTGAGAGATAGTGAAATAATCAACCATCGGACGCCTTGAAGCAAAATACTCAGCAATGGCAGCCTTTTTGTTATCCAGTTCATGATCCTCACCCTCACCCTCGTCCC